>BEXV01003203.1:34502-46603 GCA_003118195.1 Hemicentrotus pulcherrimus | reverse complement strand
AATAATCACTCCTACATCGATGGAGGTGCTTCATAAATAGCCTTTGTTTCCCCTTTTCAAAGAATACTTTCACCTGTGTATCATGGAGTGCATAAATGAATAATGCTTACATAACTTTCACGAGCACGTATCCAGTATTTTGTCTCCGCTTATTTCACAATTTGTACTGCAATGACCTTTATCTGCTCATGCTCAGACTGCAACCTTGAACTGGCAATCTACCCCCATTAAATATGTCTACTTCTTTAAAAGATAAACATAACTTATGTAATTTTACCATTTTACCACCATATTAAAGTTTTAAAGTTAAACAAATAAATATCATACACCCCTTAGTTGCTCCTGAAATGAAAATATCATTTTGCAAAGTTAAAGCCGATGAATAAAATAAGCAGCAAACACTTGTGCGGTGCATTTCTTGCAACCTGACAACAGCATGATCGCCACGACTTTCAATTATTCAACTCAAAGGCATATTTTGAAATGCCCTATTTCCTGCAAAAATCATTCTCGAAAAATGCAATATGTCATTTAAATGTTTTAACATAACATTCCTGTATCATGATTTTTTTTTTCTTCTTGTAATGGATATATCTTCTTGAAATAAACAGGGATGAGAAACGATTCTTCCAAACGGCACTGGATCGCATCCTAATCAACAACAGAGTGTTTACATACCTCATCACGGCTCAGAGGTGGGTTGGAATCCGACTGGTAAGTAGGAAATGCTGATTTCCTTTTAATCTCTATCAGAAATTTATTGAAGCAGCAAAATACAATTTCCAAGATGGTAATAACGTTTGACGACACGCTGATGGTACGAAAATGATTAAGATGCTGAAGATGAAACTGATTAATAGTATTGGCCGTTTATTATGTACAGTTAATGATGATAGTGATCATTATTGATGATGATGGTGATGATGATGATTATGATAAGGAGGAGGAAGAGGAGGTGGAGAATTTCCATTGCGTACGGGTAGTGAAAATGTAATACAAATATTGCTAAGTATATGACCATTGTTTATCTTTTCTTCATAATAAGTTCCAATTTAATCCGATTACGATATTTAATAAACACAAGATTATATCATTGTTATAACTTCCGGAGCCTATGACCTACAATCATCGCTTTCTCTTTAGGCTCCATCATATTTCTTCCTGTATTTAACTTTATAGTTTTATGTAATATTCTTTTCGTTTGTATAATGCATCCACACAAAAAATGATTACAAAAAATGTATTATGCCAAATGTAATGATGTATTTACAACATGTGACATATGAAAATAAACTGAAACTGAACTGAAACTGAAATTGGAAATATGATGAAGACAATGCTTGATGAGGATGATGATGATGATGATGATGATGATGATGATGATGATGGCGACGATGATGAGATGATGCTAATGAAGATGATGGTGATGGCATTGTGCTGATTGTAGCATAACAAGACCAGCTTACACACCTACAATGTTTTAAAACAGATTGTCAATTCCATATTTTCAGCAAATAACTTCTTTTTATAGAATATTATGTAATAGCAAGAGCATCATCTTTATGACAGGATTTACTGGGTGCCGTCGTGGTTCTGTTTTCAAGTTTACTCTGTCTGCTTGGGGCATTCTACTTTGGTATTGATGTAAGCCTCGTAGGACTGGCTATTTCATATTCACTCGAGGTAGGTCCTAAATTATCTGAATGATTTCTATTTCAATATCTTAGTCTAACAGTGTATCTCTGAAAATGCAATCAGTTTATCTGCAATCGATTGATTGATTACATATGATGTAAACGCTTTGAAAGATTGGCCTATAACTTACAAATATGTTCACATTATTGTTCTACTCCCTTAGCAGGGTGGGATGTTGGTTGTGATTTAAACCGGATTCTCATCAGACCCTATAAACATACATGTAGCTTTATCGGAATGCATGGAAAATATATTTGCGATATAAGCTTAAAATTTTTGTGAGGTTTTTAGCTATAGGTATAATCGCATTATCTTGTTTGTTTTATTATTCATCTCTTTATCATGATGATTGAACTTGTTTAAATCACACGTGATGCGTATTGGCTCAGTGGTAGAGCAGTGGTCTCGTAACCAGGAGATCCCGGGTTCGGTACCAGGCCGGTGTGCTATGCCCTTTGGTTTGGCGTTAATTCTCATTACCCCATCCCTCGGAAATCCCTCAATGCCGTAGATCTCTTGGTTTCTTATCTAAAGTCATATACATGCTTGTTACGAGTCGAGTATAATTAAATCAGCGATTAATCCCATTTTATCCGATAGGTATCGCTTTTCATGAACCTGTGTGTTCGAGCCGCTGCCGAAGTTGAGCTTCAGATGAATGCAGTCGAAAGAGTCAAGTACTATGCAGAGCTGCCAACAGAAGACTACAGTGGTAAGTAGCACCATGAGACAGAGACAGACAGCGAGAAAGAGAGAGAATAATATGAATTCTTGTATTAAGATTTGCTTCTTTTGGCGGGATCGACATCTCCACCGTTCCTCTCCTCTCCCTTCGTCAACGTGTTTATGTTTATGATCATTCTTTTTGTGATATAGGACTTTTTATTTTGCAGGAGCGTCACTTAACCCTTTTCAAAAATATCCGAAAACTACTAACAGGCAACAAATATTTTAGACAAAAATCAAAATTGTCGATAAAATAATCAGGACGATGATGATTCATGTAGCTTCTTGAATAGCGACGGTATCCTCCTCTGTTGGGCACTCATGGTGCCTGCTCTATAGAATGTCTCACAAATTAAACGTTCTTCGGGAGAGTGTAAATGAAAGGTTAACATCCATTCGTTTTTGTTAGCATTAATAGTCGTAAGTGCGAAAATGTCAACACAAGAAGCTCTTTAATAACAATTTGCTTGTCATCACCTTATGTCTAATTATTATATACCCCTTTTCAGGTACTGAACCGCCCCCTTCCTGGCCTGACAAAGGTCTGATTGAAATGGATAATATTAGTGTACGCTACGCTCAAGAGCTTGATGCAGTCCTTACGGATGTCGATCTTACTATACCAGTACAAAATAAGGTTGGTTGGAATAATTCTTGTTATAAAGGTTCTACATATTAATGCATTAGTCATGTTTTTATATATTTAATTTAAATGATGTTTAAATCAGAAGAGAAAAGCATTTACCTAAATCCTATGAATCATTCAATAAAGCGGAAATATAATTGATCCATTACGCATTTTGTGTAAAGGTGGTCAAAGTGGTTATAAGTTTATGTACAATGTACATGTAGTTTACCATAGTTCTGTATTATTATCTTATTTTGTCATATCTTATATATAACATGTATGTATCCATTGTAAGAATCAGCAATTTGGCCCACAAGCCACGAATGACGTTTTTATTTATATTGTAAAATCAAATTACCGTTTTAAATAAACAAATTAACTCTACAATGTGCCTATAGTAGCTGTTTCTCCGCTAGATATCGTCGTCACATTTTCTTCCTCCTAACTAACGACGTTAAATATAGTCAAGATAACAAGTGAAATACGGGTACATTTTGGATGATTGAAAATTCTGTTTCAACTAATCTCTCTCTACAGCTTGGGATATGCGGTAGAACAGGGAGCGGCAAGTCGTCTCTAACTCTCGCCTTGTTTCGTATCATTGATACATTCAAAGGTAAACTTATTTCCTTTCCTTAGATGTCTTTCATTTTTGTATTAATGATATTCATGAGCATTTGAGCATTACATTGTTCTCTTAAATGTCATGTGCTATCACTGTTTCTTGATAAAATGGGTTGTCTATCGCGCAGGAGGATCCTTGTTTTAAATGGTAAAGATGGGGCAGTTTGGAAATGATTTTGAATTTCACGAGAGGTGGGATCATATGAATTTAAGATTGAAATGATATTTTGTTCCCTTAATTACGCTCATCAGCATTCCTTAAGAGTTTTCACAACATAACAATTACCGTACTATGAGTAACTTTTATCTGATATAGTTATTACGTATTTTGTTATGTAATGAGTTTGATTATGAAGTAGCAAATGGTCCGTATGTTTTAATCAATTACCATTTCTCTAGTGTCGCTTCTAAATTCATATCACATGAGATTTGTTAACAAATTGGAACAAGGGTTGTTTTTACCTGATTTTCTACATTTGTATTCATTTATTGAAGGTCGTATCATCATTGACGGGATCGACATCGCCACCGTTCCTCTCCTCTCACTTCGTCAACGTCTCTCCATCATCCCACAAGATGCATTCCTCTTTACTGGAACTATTAGGTAACAATTTTTTTCATTTTTTCTAAACATGCACTCATCTTTTCTGTATTTGGTAGCGTCCTTTTTCTGTCTTCCCCTCTCCGTATCTGCTTTTCTGTCTCTCTATCGTCCTTAAAGATACCTCCGTATTAATTATCATTTATTAGGACTATGAATTTACACCAAAACTCTTTCGTCTTTTTTCGTCACCCTCTTCTTTCTCTTTCTTCTTCTTTCATGTCTATGTCTGTTTGTATCTCTTTCTTTACATCACTTCTCTATATATATCCCCCTCCTCTGTCAGTTTGTCTGTCTGTCTGTCTGTCTCTGTCTGTCTCTCTCTGTCTGTCTCTCTCTGTCTGTCTCTCTTTAATTCTACCTTTTTCTTTAAATAATGATGATTCATGAACATTAATATCTTTTGTCCATTCCATAGGAGCAACCTCGACCCCACGGATGATAAGCGTGACGAACAGCTATGGCAGGCATTAGAGATTGCCCAACTCAAAGATATCGTCAAACAACTTGACATGGGATTAGGTTTGTACCCTCGAACAGATTTCGTATAAAAAAAAAATATTTGGTTGCAGGGAAGTGGAATATATCTTTTTTCTTTCTGGGATACTCTACCGAGTCTCATCTAAAATTCATTTTAATCTAAGGATTACGAAGACAATTATGGAGTTATAATGTTGGTGATGTTGTTGATGTTGTTGATGATGTTAAGATGATGATAATGATGATGATGATAATTATGATGTTGGTGTTGATAATGTTGATAATGATGATGGCGGCAGCGATGATAACGTAATTATCACCTTGAATTATGACTTAATTATAATTCATTTTGATTTCACAAAAAAAAAATATGTTTAGATCTTTCATGAAATCTCCATAGGTCATGTATAATAGTAATATTCAACTTAGCTTCTAAGATCATTGCTACTAAGTAACCAAGGTATTAATATAGAGTCACCACCAACTTGATCTTTAATATATTTTAGACTACCAGGTAACTGAGGGAGGGGATAACTTCAGCGTTGGACAGCGTCAACTCTTCTGCCTTGCCAGAGCTTTCCTGAGAAACTCCAAGATTGTCGTCATGGATGAAGCTACGGCATCAATAGACCAAGAAACGGTATGCGGCGAATTCCCGTATTTTCATTTTTTTTCTTCTGATACTCATTTTACTTTTTGTTGTTGAAACGAGTGGGTTAGTAATCATTTTCGAAGCAGTTATAATTAATAATTATAACGACTGAATCAAAGAATCGTCAGACATTGAAAGACACGATTGCAAAACCTATAAGTACCCTGCTGTATTGCTTATAGAAATCATGTCCAGATTAAGCACAAGGCTACTGAAATCGGCTCTATATACAATCGTTTCATAATGACAACATCTTTAGAACCATTGATTTGAATATGGCTCAGATACAAATGTACTATTAATATTGTGACACTCTCATGGTATGTTCTTCTCGTTTGTTTTCTTCTAAAGGATCTGATTTTGCAAGATGTTGTAGCAGATGTCTTCCAGGATAGGACCGTCTTGACTATCGCAGTACGTATACTCCTCTTTCCTGTACAAACGAATTACTAACGTTTATGAAACCACCGCTGATATTTGGGCAAGCAAATAAAAAAAGGAAATTAAACGATCCTTATTATTTGTGGGAAAAGATATTTTAAAGAGATACGCTCTGAATCTGAGAATGTATTGAACAAGATGAAAGCCCGAGATCACATAAACATTTTAGATTGAGAGAACTACAAAATTATGAATGAATTTGAAAGAGAATCGTATGTTTATGACGAATAAGTACATAAGACTCTCAAATTGACAGAATGGCCGTGTTTGTTTTTTAATTGAGTACAGCTTTTACTTTTGTTTGTACATTATCTTCTATCCTTGTCGTTCCATTCCTGTTTTGCCCTACATTTTTCATTTTCTTTTGTCTTCATTCACCATTCCCTTCTATTTTTTCTTCTCTAGTAAGCATTGTCACCATTATGCATTCGTAATCTTTCCAGCTGTCTTCATTTTGTGCATATTCATGAATATGCAAATGTGTGTGCAGGCGGAGTCAGATTTTATGATAAACCAGCGAAGCATTTTTGTGTGAGTGATCGTTTAATCATTTAAACCCCTCTAACCATTATCGTCTTCTCGTTTTTCTTTTTCTTTCGCGCAGCATCGAGTGTCGACTATCCTGAACGCGGATTCGATCTTAACGCTACAGGACGGGAAGGTGATCGAGTACGACTCGCCAAATAACCTTCTCGACGACGACAGCAGTATGTTTGCTTCTCTTGTCAAGGCAGGAAAGTAATGGCCCAGGTGCAACCCTTGCGTGAAGGGCAATACAATTGCGAATATATATAGAGTGAGAGAGAGAAAGAGAGAAAAGGAAATGAAAATGGAAAAAGAGAAAAGATTAGACAACTTCATCACCCTTTACTAATCATAGGCCTTGTCCATTCATACTGCATCCATATTGAAAGATTGGTGCCGCATGCAAGTTTAACCTCAATGTCTGAACCCATGTGACGTCATCGAGGAAGGTTGTATTCCAAATAAGGAAGGTCAAATACGAAGATGATATAGTGGTCGTGGTGGTGATGATGATCATCATGATTGTGTATGATAAAACGTTGGCATTCATCACTTAGATATCATGATATGGGCTGTATTATGGAGTTGATACAGAATTGCTTTGTTTTTCATGTTTTAAGTTACTAAAATTCGGATGGATTGAAAATGCTTGTAGATAAGTTACTAAGAACACCCAGTCTCGAAGTAATGTCCGAATGATTAGGTAATTGAGAAAAATCAAGTGTGTCTAAAACAGGGAATTCTGTGTTTATAGTGATATATACATTAATCACTTTCTCGTATATTCTACTTTTCCACAGCATATCTGCTATGTGGCGCTCTCTATCCCCGTCTCTCTCTCTCTCTCTCACTCTTCCTCCCTCTCTCTTTCTTTCTCTTTCTCTCTCTCTCTATATATTTTTTCTTCTCTCTCTCTCTCTTCCTCAATATATCTATCTAACTCCCTCCACTTCCGCCTCTTTCTCCCTCTCTCTCTCTCTATATTTTTTCTTCTCTCTCTCTCTTACTCAATATATCTATCTAACTCCCTCCACTTCCGCCTCTTTCTCTCTCCCTCTCGCTCTCTCTCTCTCTCTCACTCCATCTCTCTCACTCCCTCTCTTTCTCTCTCTCCATTTATATCCTGCAGGTATGTTATGAAATTAAAATCAATCTGAAATATAATTGAATGTTTATTATTCACACATTCTAAATAAGGTGCCTGTCTTAAAACTGTATATAAACAAATTTATGTCGCCTATTTTTGTGCTTATTCACTTCGTTCGTTGAATATTATTGTTTCTTATCCTTTAAATCATATCATATCGAAATCAAAGACATAAAAGTTACAAAATAAAAAAGAAGAGATGGAAAAGAGGAACGTTCATCTAAAGCGCCCCCCATTCTGGTCCACGCAAATTGGGGTCAAGAGTGATCTTCGTGCAGAAATATATTGATCACCATTAGCTCGGATGTTTATCAGCCCCCCCCACCCACACCCCAGAAGCGACTGCCATCAGTTTGAGTTTTACTTATTTTTAGGTCAATGTGTTCAACGTGTGACCTGATAATTAGGGTAATTAGTGCATCCTTTAAAAATATCCAACAACAATTACATCCCGTGTATCGAACCCGCGTCCTTACCAGTTAAAGACCGGTCTCTATCCACTGGGTCACACTGCCACGTGCATACATCAACCATTACATCATTTTCATAACTGACTACTAATAAAAAAAAATATATACATTTTTCCCCACAAATTTTTACGCAAACACGAAATGCGAAAGATGCATTTACGGCGATTTTTAAAATAAAAATAGTTAAACTTGTACGAATTAATACCTTTTTTAGTTTGTGTTTATGAATCTTGATGGATGTGCTTCTTGTGAAGTTTTTACAATGTTTTTTAATTAATCCTTCGTGAAGGAAGTGTGTATTCATAAATATTTACAAGGTAATAAAATTCTTTGAAAACTGTTTGATTGTAAAGTGTTACCATCACTGCCATACACCGATGTTCAAGCTAATTTGTTCCCTTAAGTGTGTATGTGCGTGTGTGTGTGATACTCTAAGAGAAAGGGTGTTTGGAACATGTAAGTCCGGTCAGAAATTTGTAATAAATAAAAACCTTGAGTGTTTTCCGGCATTTTAAGGGAAGCATTGTTCTAATTACTTTTGTTATTTGTTTTCTGACTGTAGCTTAGATGCCAAAGTTGCAAAGCCTAGCTACTTCTTGACACTTTCGCCGTACTTTTTATTCGATCTGCTGCAAGTTATGTCTACAAAGTGCCGTACATATTGTGGATCTGTCTCCCAAATGGAGGGTGTCAAATTATCTTTCTCCTCACTTTCTTGAAGATCTTGAAAAATATTTCGATTGAATGCTGTAACATTTCACATAAAAATACAGGCTTTCATAAAGATAAATGTACTTTGCTGGTTTAAAAAATCCAAAACAGTAAACGTGATAAATAAATAGCATAAAGGTATGGATACAATGTTCAACAGATATCGATGTACAAGGGCGTCGATCGCTAAATCATTTTGTTGAAAAAAGAGGCTATCAATGCTGTTGATTTGCAAACAGCCCATAACAATTCAAAATTTGCCGATAGCAACTTTTAAATATATTTGTAATTGATTTTTAATTTTAAACGATTGGAGGGCGTCACACCCCGCCTTCGTCTATAGACGTCCCTGTCATTGTAAACAAAATGATTCGGGATCTTGATTATTGCTTTGGAGATGGATGTCCAATCACCTTCCCGCTCGAAGGAGTGATGCAAAGATACTGTTTTCCTGGCGTAGGAGATTGCTAGGTGTGTCGAATTCTGCAACTCTGCCCTCATCTAGAATTAGGATGTAGTCTGAATTCAGAAGGTTATCGATACGGTGCTGATAAAAAGAGAAATATATTATATATTTAATCATGTCTTGTTAATGTTATTGTTTGTGGGTCCATACCTGTTAGTTTATACATATATCTCTATATTTCTCTAGGTCACCTTTAGTAAATATGCAAACATGACAATGACTTAATACACAATTCGAACGTGGGTAGAATTATGTACGGTTTGATAGGGTATTGAGATTGCCTTCGAGGTGATTTTTCTTTGTTTTTTATCGTGAAAGAAACAGGGGAAAACGATGGGGTAGTGGATGATAGAACCCCGTTCCACACTTGACCCACCCTCCCCCCCCTAATAAAGCGATGGCCATGTTATTTAAAAAAAATTGTTTTAATCGACACAAAATGGGCCAATACCCTGCCAATCTTGCTTTTGTTTAATACCCTGTGTGTAGTTTTTTTATGTTTACGTTTTCGTGTGTGTTTGTGCTAGCATTTATGTCATGTTATGATTATCGTTTCCAGACCTGACGTATAATTCAATACTCAACGATGAAAGAATAGGGGAGGTTTCTTTTATCGATTAAAATGGAAAATTTTCCCATTATCCGAATAGTTCAATAATTCAGCAACTGCCTTGTAATATAACATTTCTTTTTTAACTTTTGAATTTTTTTAAAGAATATTAATACATAATGATACTTTGGGTATATGTCATTTACTTGAAATAAAAGATAAATCAAGAATGAAATGAATTTCAAATTACCATTTCAGGTAAATTTTGTAAATAAATTCACCGCAAAAATGCGCAGTGGTGTCTATACATTATTTTGAATATAAACGAATATCTCGGGACGTATGTCGTATTGTATTTCATATATCTTTACCATTTTCTACGTCGATTTTATTATTACAGATATAATAATAATATTGTATGGTATATTGTGCAATCAATGATAGCTCGAAATCCATCAAATCAAGGTTATAAGCAACTGCATTGTCATGGTTTTACAAGCAAATAATGTCGAAAATATGTTCAAATTTATTTGAACTTACTTTGTAAAGATATTTAGACAACTTAGATTTGTATACGATTATAATTATTGTGATGTTTATTTTCCTGCTACAAATTGACTGCCCTCTACCAAATCCCCCACAACAAACAATGCACAAATAATGTATAACATGCTTACCAAGGATACATCAAATACTACAAATTGTGTGCATTTTCATAAATGCCCTAACATTCATCTCCAAATTCTCATAACTTTGCAAATTATTATTGTTACACAAAATATGAAGAACAAACAATACGAATATCAACACACACATATAGAATACTACAAATCAATCTGTATTAAAAGAAAATTATTTATTCAAGCACCGGCGAGTAACATATATCAATTGTATATTAAACATTTCGCAATATTCAGAATGAACAAAGAATGGCATCGTCAAAAGGAGAGGCCAGTTCTAATTAAGATATTGTTGTTAATTTAAAAAAAATATGCATTTGTTACAATTCTTGAAGGCAAGTCTAACGTTTTTGTTACACACGTTAACGGGGTAGAATTTCAAAATGAATATACTATATCGACAACGACAGTATTTCAAAGGTACTTGACATTTAAGCAGATCCATTCGTTTGTATCAGTTGAATACAGTCATCAAGAAAACTGGTACAATACATCGGAGTACGGACCTGCCTTTGTCTAAGCAGGGACTTGAAAGCACTGGTCTAAGGCTTACCCGACACACCAATCAGCCCATTGAGATACAATAACTAACAAGCAACTGGTTACGGTAGATCAAGCTGAGGAAAAAAAGGTTACTCTGCAAAGCGCTGTAAATTTCTCAAAGTATTTAGCTCTTTCTAAAAAGAATAACATTACCATGGAAACATATATGAAACAAATTCAGATTTACGTGAACATTAGGTGAAAAACATACAATAAAACTAATTATTCAAATAAAATCTCAATACAGCACGGCTTTCCTTTTGAACTTGCACTTCTGTAATAATAGGTAAACCAAAGTTGCATTATACTTTTTGTGTAATTCAATAGGTACTTAGAGAGCTATACCCTAAAAAGTACATCTGTATATCCGAAGAATGTACAGTTTGCCTCTCTCATGTTTTGATATCAGGCATACTTTCCGCTTTGAAATTATGTGAAATACAAAGTAATTTTTCAGCATATATGATAATTTACATGTAAGACACCTGGAAATCCAAATTGTGTGAAATTTATTTCCTGTGATAAAGTTTACCCACTCCACATGTATTGAGTATTATGCCTTTTCATGCTGTTTCTAGGTGATTCACGATTTGCTCCACAAAATGGGACACTAATGCCTAGGTCACAATTGCTCTACGGCTAGGATACGACAACCGTACGCCACCGAAATCGAGATATACCTGCGGCGGCCGCAGAGAATCTGCGATGGCCTCAGGGTCACCCTGGGGCGTATCCCTATCATTACAGGCCGTACGGGTCGCTATGGGATTATAACGCGGAGTTCTAGTTTGGCCGTAGCGATTAGACACTCCGTAGCCATGCCTAATCATTACTTGGTGGTATCACGCAGATGTGAGAATATCCGCAACCAAGTGGCATGTTTAATTTATGCTTTTATTTTCCCGCCTTTACAAGTGAAGCAAATGTGCTATCGTCTCGTTCCAGTAGGGTGGAAGGTGAATCGAATTCGAGGACGTTCCCGTCACTGAGGGTGAGGATGGTGTCCGACTCCAGGATGGTCGCTACACGGTGCTGCGAGTGAGTTGAAAAAAGACACGGAATGTTGGCAAAGTAGGAATTAATTATGCCACTTTTATCATAGCTTAAAAACGATTTCAAAATAATTTTGGCTGCATTATATCAATAAATATCTTTTAATATA
>BEXV01003203.1:4678-23165 GCA_003118195.1 Hemicentrotus pulcherrimus | reverse complement strand
TAATAAATAAAAAAATAAATAATAATAATAATAACTTTTGATGAGGTCATTAACAGATAGAAGAAAGCATTCACATACTGTCATCAATATTGTTAGCTATTAAGATGATTAGCCCTAAAATATGATACAATAATATCCCATGCTTTTTGCGTTTTCATTTTACTCCTCACACAAGAAAACACCCTTGTCCCCTCACACATATCCGCACACATACGCAATAAACACAAACAAGATTAATCTTCTTCTTTTCTCAGAAAAAATGGGCCCTTTGTGATGATGAATACGTACTAATATGACGATATCTCTGTCTGAATACATGGTCCTCGCTACGCTGACTCTCTGCTTCTGTCCTCCGCTCAAGTTGATACCTTTCTCACCGATCTCTGTATGATCTCCTCCCGGTAACATGGCGATATCTGGACCTAGGGCGCAGGCCTCGATCACTTTCTGGTATCTGAGAAACAGGACCACACAAACGCCACACACACAAAACGTTCAAAATCGATATAATTCATATCTGAAGCTTGTGTGCAAGCCTAAAGTTACTCTCTTGTATTTTTAAAAATGGACTCGAAGTCAGGGTTGAGATCAAACTTTGACCTGGGACAGGTCCTCATCTTTTTTAAAAAAATCAAGGTAGGGGCGTCGATAGATGGGGGTTGAGTGTACCACGGCCCTTTCCCGAACCTGTAACATTTTAGATCTGCCATGAATAAGGCAAAATAATCTAAGATTAGAGGATGAATAAATGCAAGTACATTTTAATAATGCAATGATACACATGTATTCAAATTCACTGGGGGAAGTATCTCTCAAATTCTACAAGCCCGGCTTTACAGTCTAGGTCTACTTTAAGGAAAGGCCCAATTTAACCACCTTTGTCTGTAATATTTGATGTAATCCGTTTCCACTTCACATATTTGAATACTCACTTTCCATGATCAGAAGAAGCACCAAACATGACGTTATCCTTCAATGAAGCATTCATCAGCCATGCTTTCTGAGGCCCATACGCGATCGATGACCCATTCCTTAATGGATAGAAATTAGAGTCAAACTTTATTTTAGTCAGATTTGACATTTTCTTACCCTTTGTCAAAGTGTCTGGAGAGAGTAATACAAAAATGTAAAAGATTACGCTTATTTAGTCATTCAGATCAAGTCCGGTTTTCGAGAGAGAGAGAATCGCCACTTCATGTAAGAAGCTACCAGTGGCAACATTTATTATCATTCCAAATGACTTTTGGCATGAGAAGCTTATATTTTTGTGTCCGAAAATAGATACAAAGGACCAAAGGCAGATTAATGTCCAACACATATTTGAGAATACAAAGATTTGGATATTAAAAGTATATGGACAGTGTATTAAAAGTACAGTTAAAACATAGGATAGATACATCCACTGAATGGGCACTGTCATCAGGGGATGGGTGGGACAACAGCTGTTAATACTTGATGAATATTATATGTGAATCAATAAGGGGAACAATTAGGGAGGTAATGGAGAAAGGGGTCTAATCATCTTTTTTTTCTCGCTCGCCCTGTCTCCCTTTTCTCTTACCCCCTCCCCATTTTCGATGGGTTGGCGGTACGGGCCCCCAATATCTCATGACTACGCAGTCGCCTCTGACAAAGAACACTTACTGTACAATAGCTCCTCCTCTCAATGTCGTCATCTCTCCCATCATGGCTTGAAGCAAGGAGGACTTGCCACTCCCAACTGTTCCTACAATCACGGTTAGTTGACCTAGAAATTCACATAATATCGCCGAGGAAATTGTTAAACTGTTTGAAAGCTTATATCACTTTTGTTCCTATAAGAAAACTGCCAAATATAAACGAACGGAGGGTGAAAGAGAATGGAGGCTTTAATAAGAGTTTTATTGTGAGTATAAGCGATCCAGAAATGAGAGGTATATTAGGTGCGGTAGGGGAAAACTCTGAATCGTTTCTCATGTAGTGCATTGGATGTTTGGACCAGCTAATCAATAACAAAATGCGCTTTAAATCACTTTTGCTAAAAAAAACACAGCACAACAGACAATAATAAAGGACCAAGGATTTGGGCGTTTGACCAGCAAGATTATTGTTTTCATCTTTTTTTTTCCTCCTTAATACGCAGATAAACTCGTTCCAAATATTTTGAACGTTCAACATGTTTTGTGCGAGTTTGGTTCGATTCTGTGATACTAGAACTCACAACTACCTTCAATAAAAGACGATTAATTTTGTCAAACTGTAACTTCGCCTGCATTAAACTTGTCTTGAAAACTGAATGAGAGAAAAAAAATGTCATCGATTTTTCATTTTACCCGCTGGTATGTCTACGTTGATATCGCTTATGGTGGGTACTGCCGAATTTGGGTCCCAGGTGTAGAACCCGTTCCGAATCTGGAACAGAAATGGGGATAAAGTCAAGGTGTGATGTCATTTTTCAATTTTGTTTATGAATTTATATATATATATATATCTCTCTCTCTCTCTCTTTACCTCGTCCAACTCACCCGCCTGCTTCCTCTCTTTCTCTCTCTTTAATCCTGTCTCTTGTTTAATTTTCTGTATATGTATTCTCTCTCTCTCTCTCTTCCTCTTCTTTCCTCCACCCCCCTCTCCACCAAGTTACCCCCTGTACATTGACCAGTATCGTGACGTGTTTAGGGGAATCTGTCGGGATTTGAATCCATCGACCCATAGGTCTAGACATTTTGTTCTCATTTTTCCTCTCTCTTCCTCTATCAGTTTTGTTCTCTTTTTCTTTATCTTTCTCCCTCCACTCTTTCGCTTTAAAATTTGTCTCTGTTGTCTTACATCGCGACGTCTTTTGTAAGGAAGCTTCTATTGACACTCATACCCATCGTCCCTTTAGTGCTCATTGTTTTCTCTCTCTCTGTCTCTCTCTGTCTCTCTCTTTCTCTCTCTCCATATATCTTGTTGTTCTCTTTTCTTGATTTTTCTTTCCACCCTCCCTCTCTCCCCTTTCACATCCCTAAAACATTCAAACTCACACTTATCGCGACGTCTTTTGGAAGGTTTCCTTTATTGAGATTCGAACCCATCGACCCGTAGTTTTTCTTGTTCTCGTAACTCATGGTCAGGGATCTAGTCATCTGTACCTCGTCATCAGATGATGTTGCAGTCTTCATTGCTCCGTTTCTCATCATGCCATTTGTCACCTAATTTCGAATAAGAAATCTAGCGGTTATGGTTGTAACAATGATGATTATAACCAAAATGAAAATAATGAACAGATGTATTAACAACGTCCCTTTTATTATAGTACTTTGGAAATAAGCATATACCCTTCAAATAATATGTTAAACAGGGAGGAGGAGGGGGAGGGGGTAGCACGAAGAGATGAGTACGCTTTCCTACCAAACTTTAACATTTCATCATTCCACCTTTAAACAGAAGGTCGGAGTTCTGGGAAGAGGTAAACAATAATTTGTGAGCGTTATCATTGTTATTATGCAAGGGTGGAAGAACATCAGATTAAACATGTTCCCTGAAAAGCATGGCTCTTCAAATGCCTTCATATTCTAAATATGACATGAAACATCGTAAAAATCCGGGTAGGATTTTACCCCATGTGTTCATGTAGTCCCATATACATCTTTCTGTGTACAGTGTTCGTAACTTTACCAAGACTTGGCCAAACTTCTTATCATTTTGATGATTCCAGAACCTTGCAAATACACACAAATTCTTATCAGCTAGATTATCAACCTTTTCTGGTCGATTCTACACCGTTTCTTTCACAATACAATCGCATGACCAGAACTCAACTTTATCTTTAAAACTGATTTGCTGCGCTAGAAATAGAATGATTTGGTAATATTTTTGGGCACATAACTTCTCGAATAAGCTAAACATTCTGTACGCTTATTTGAAATTGAGTCTTTTCCGAATTAAATTTGTCATTTACATATATTATGAAAAATATTAATAAATAATGACGGAAGACAAATAATTTCGAAAGCCTATTTGATTTGCACCGTCTGATTTGAAATATTACATTAAAATATGATGTTATGAATTTGTCAGTGCTCATTCCATAAATTATTTTTTTTATGATCACCTTCACTTGTTATCGACGTCATTGACCCAAGTCCCCTGATTGACCAAACATACTCACCGTTTTATCGTCGTCATGTTTGCATTCCACCTCGGGTCCACTTAGGAAGAAACTCAATCTTTTGGAACTCACCCATGCGGTCACGAAAAGGTTGACTACGAAGGGGAGAACGAACATCGGGTCGGTCAGGGCGTTGAGCAGGGAAAGCGCGGAGAACGCGACATCAGGAGTGAGGATATTGCCAGTAATGGCGGTGTAAGTTGAAAAGCACTGTTAAGTTAGATTTAGTGAAGAGGGGTTTGATGTAAGCGGAAATGCAGATTTCTGTAATGCCCCACTGTACTACTCATTGCTACTTGCGCCCTCTATATAGCAAACAATGCCTAATCGGTGCCAGTTGGTCCCCACGATCCCCCTTTTTAATGTTAATCGAGAGCTGATATGATGAGATACCCACCATTCAGTGACCTTGTAGGAAGGTCTAATCCCCTAGCCAAACCAGTGCAGACGGCCTTTAAAATGAACTGGCATTAACCTTTGAAAATAACATGCATCTTAAAAAAAACATTACTAAAATGGACAATTGAAAGTCAGTGTTTATGGGGTACAATATTATGGAATACAATTATGTTAACATTACTTTTCCAGTTAAGGCGAAACCTAAATGAAAAAAGCGTTTCATTTATATTACGGTACAAATAGAATCCTTATCACATTTACTAAAAATAAAAATGTGTTATCGTTTTAACATTGATCATATTTACACAAAATATATAAGTAATGCTTTTTCTATGTCAAGTTCAATGAATTAAAAAAAAAAATCAATAAAGCTATAGCGTCGTAGCCAGAAACTTGAGTGCGGGCTCAAGGATGGGGTCCGAGTACACACATTAGTTATAAACTTATATATACTTACCAGTAGATTCGCTATTATTGGAGTTCCAGAATTGACAACAACTGTTGATAAAATAAAAATAGTAAAATATTCTATAGGAAATGTAAAGAGGTACTGTCATTCTTTTTTTAGGGCTTTTCAATATTTAATGTTGTCTCAAAACAATGATGATATCACATGATTTTCACAAATTGACATAACACCGTTAATAGATCTAGATGTAGACAATTTCAAACGGGATTAGAAATTACCAATGCATAAATTAAAAACTATCATACTCACAGTTCAAAGCAGAGAGGAAATAAATGACAAAAAGTCTGTCCAGTTCCTCTCCTCTAATAACACTGATAAATCCCTTGAACATCCTTTCCCATCCATATAGCTTCAGTATCTTCATTCCCTGTAGCATCTCATTGGATGATTTCAACCTCTGATCTGCCTTAGCCTGAAAGGATGGCGTGATGTCAAAATAGGGGCAAAATAGTGAGTGTGAATGAGTGAGTGAGTGAGTAGATAAGTGAGTGGAGGTGCGATGGCCCAGTGGTAGAGCAGTTGTTTTGTAACAGGGAGGTCCTGAGTTCGGAACCAAGTCGATGTGCTAGTACCTTTTGGTAATACATTTCCAAGTCCCTCGGAGAGGAATTAAAACCAACCGTCCCATGGTTGTTTACTTACAAGCATGTACATGCTTTCTTAGCAGTCAAGTAAAGCAATCATCAATCGTAAAATTAGTATACAAGTGAGTATAAACTGTTCTAGCCTTAACAAACCTATTCAGTCTTACAGACTCTATTGTTTGCCAAATGTTTCCTAACATAATTTACTGCCTTGACTCGAAAGAATGCATTCTGAGAAGGTAATGTTGTCTTGTTGTTGTTGTTGCGTTTCGTTGTTTTTTCGTTTCATTCGAGAAATACTGACACTGACACGGGCCGGAGGGCATAAAAGGCAATTATTATTATGATAGCCATAATTATAACTCACCATGACCCCTTTCATTGTTCTTGCGTAAACTGTGGCAATCTTAAACTGGATCGGAATAACAAGGAAAAACACAGCTGCCCCAATAAATGCCGGTGGCCCAAGCTGAATATAAAGTAACACCAATGTCAAGGTAATCTGTAAAAAAAAAAAAAAAAAAGGAATAGAAGGAAACAAGAGGAGAATTTTTGTGAAAGTTCAAGGCTATCACGTATTCATTTTGAACACGTAAACAGATGAGTCTAAATATTAGGACAAGTTTCACTTTCTGTTGCAAAGACCTAAAGTCAGTGGCGTAGCAACAGGGAGGGGGATGGGAGTGGGGGAATGTACCCTCATTTTTGGAGAAAAAGCAAAGCAAAACAGAAAAACGTGATATAAAGAATATAAAGAGAAAGGAAGGGAACGTCAAAGAAAATGTAATCTCTTTAATACCCTTCCTCTAATAGGTGGCCTTGTTTATTCGTATTCGTAGGACCGATGCCCTCCTAATGATGCCAGTCCCCCCCCTCCTCATGACTAAACACATGCTACGCCACTCAATTGAACTAGCGAGACAAGGTCAAGGTCAAGGAACAAAGAGGTGAATATTTCAGGGATTATTCATTAAAAATACATACAAACCTATTTAAAGCACACTATCTTATTAAAAACATAAATGCAGTCAATCTGGTTTTGCACACGTACCCTAAATGGCACAATCCAAAGCTCGTTACCGCGGTCAAAGAAGAACTGAACATTTGCTGCATCAACTGACATGTGATTGGTCACCTGACCCATTGTCATCATACCACCTGACATGGCGTACGTTGACAGCCGGAGAGACTTTTCGTATACCATACTCTGTCAAAAAAGAAAGAAAAGAAAAAGATATTTAAGAATGATTATTATGACAAAACAACTGATGAATTAATAATAATACCTTAATCGTGATGCAAGATGGTCGACTAATCAATTTTATATCAAACAAATAATCATACTTCATGTACATGTAGGTAAATCTGATGTAATAGTGTGATTCAAAAATTGCCAGGAAAACTACCCAATCTGAACAATATTCTTCCAGAAACTACTTCCTTGGACATTCCCCCCCGGATAACCACCCCTTAAGTACTTTTGGGGGTGATTGTGATCAAGGGTTGGTATTCTAGAGGGGCGATTTTGTCCGGAGCAATAGTCCCTACATGCAATGTTTTTTGTATATCATAGTTTAGAGTCTGTTTGGCATCTTTGTTGGGGTATTTCTTGTTATCAATGCAAGCAGTTGATTTAGACAGAATAGAAGGCTAAATGTAATTATACATATACTTCATGTAATGGATGTGGAAATAATAATACATGGAGAAACAACAAATGACGAAGCTAGTTTCACTTTTATCGCTAACTCCTGCTCATAATTTCACTAAGCAGATGAACTTCAGGATTTCGCAAGATGGACTTTGAGTCTCCCCAAGTAATATAGGGGACGTTGACATAGGAGAATATGAATACACATTTCCTTCCAGCCAACACGTCCCCAAGTCAAACAAGTATTTGGATTGTTAAAAAACAATAAGCTGTATGTATGAGAACAGCCTGTCCCCCCAAAAGGAGAGGTTATCGTTTCTTGGCCACACTTCAGCTCTATGTTATACACTAATACAGAATGAAATTAAATTGAAGGCTTGATTCACATTTCGTCGCAGCCACTGGCTAGATTGCGAAAGATTAGCAACGTTGATAGAACATGAAACAATGGCAAATATTCATGCTTGAAAATTACCACGAATGTATAACATGAGAATCAGGTTATGTTACGCAAAACAGAAACACTCACTAAAAAACTTTTGGGTTTGTTTTTTCCCAATATATTCATTAAGGCGGAGGCACTTGGGCATTTTGACAATAAATAAGGCAAGACATTGAATTCAAAATGGTCTGACGTGTTCTCCGGCGTGTTCTTTAAATCTTTTGATTAACAATGCTCTAAACGTTCATTTTTGTCAACAGACCTAATTGGCAAATGACAAGTAAAAAAATAAATAATAAAACCATCCATATAACACAATTTAGTTGTATCTGCACGTATGTGTATAGTTACGGTCACAACTCAGAGCGACGACCGACCGATTTGTAGCCTTCTCGGTCGTCGCTGGAATTAAGGCATTGCCCAACGATTGTTTTTGAGAAGTCGAGCAGGCTGTAAAGCCCTATCGAGGCCTGGGCGATGCCCCGTCAATTTCCCGTCGATCGCCGGTCGATTTTAGGTCAAAACTGGGCGAAATCGGGGAGCTTCTCCGCCCGCCCGAATAGCAGGCTACTTTGTGGGGTTGTGACCATAGCTTAAGTATATAATGTATCGAGTAGCATCATACCGTAAATACATGCAGAGGAAAACTTTCAATACATTTATCATCACGGTCTACATATTTTGAAGATCTTTGAAATGTTTCCAAACACTAACCATTTATTGCTTTGTCATATATTACTTCGAATTACGATGTTTGAGTCTGATACGCGTCCGCTTTAAAATACCAATTGCTTTTTTGTATACATTTTTTCAATTTTTAATGAAATACTAGACAATACCTGAATTGCTGATTTCACGTGGACTCCCTCCACAGCACATATGTAGTAATAGGTTTGGTCCAAAGTTGAACGAGTTAAAGCGGCTATGTATATAACTCCGACCAACACGAAACCATTACCGAAAAATTCGTCAATAGTCACATGGTGTGGTTTAGGCACCTGTGTGAAAATTAGAAGAAGAAAAAAAATCGTGCAATATCTCATAGCAGACCATCACATGAAAATCCTAGAATGTATACATTATAAAACAGTTGGGTAAAACTTGATCGAATTATCATGAAAATGGATTTAAAAAAAGGAAAATGCACATTTGTGAGGTAAAGTCTTACCTATTACTTCAAATTACGATAAAGTTACCCAATATTGGTTATTTTACCCATTTCAACCAACAAACATGAATTTGTCCTTTTTCATCAAATATAAAATCAAATAACATGCAACAACAACAAAAAACTATGAGGGTGGCTTTTTAGATTATTAAAGATATTAAGATGACAGGAAAATATGGTACGCTTTTCCTACAATCTATACAAACAAATTGTGTGTGGTATAACCACAAGCAACAATTTTCTGTTGGTTTCGTTTAGCGGAATAATGACACAACCAGAAGAAGAACATTGTCTTTAACCTTTGCAAACATTGCAGGTTTCAAACCAACTGGCGGCCATTTTGAATTTGACCTCTTAAGGTCATCAGAGGTCAAATCTGCTTTCCCTCCACATCTGAAAATAAATCTTATGGTGAAAGCTAACTATGCTAGAAGTTTCATGCTTCTCTCAAAAAAGTGCACAGTTTTCTTGCTAAGCAGCTGCACTATTGTGTTATTTGTTTTTCCGAAGGCTTTATCATGTAAAGACTGGAATGATATTTGTAATGATAACATCAGCATGAAACATTCCAAAGTGGCGTAGCATTAGTCAATCCAGAGGAGACACCGACATCGTTAGGGGCAGGGTCTTACTGGCTGGATGAAGAGCAAGTTATCGATGCTATTTATAAATGTGAGGGTTGGAGGGTGTTGTAACATGGTCTCTTCACGTTCCTCACTCCTCATCTCTTTTACGCCATTTTGATCAAGCCGGTGCGCGCCCCGTAAACCCGTCACTACGTCCCGGGTTCAAGTGCTCACCCCGGGGCGTATAGTATTTAATCATTTATTAAAATAATATTTATCATTTATTACAAAATTATCGTTGAATACTAGACTCCCTCTCCGGAAAAATGTAATTAAATTATTTATACCGTAAATCGTTCGATCCTTTGATTTGTGTGCATTGTGAACGAAAACTTGTATTCAAAAGAAATTCTTACATTCTGATTTGGTGTTGTATAGAGAGAGCTTGTGACGAAAAGCACTATTCCACTGATGCACATGGGGCCAACTAAATTCAAGCAATCTCCGCACAATTTCAGTACCCCTGCTGGTATCATCTTCTGAGCGTAAGTATTCCAGTACACCCGATGCAGGTCGATCTTCTGCCTCTTTCTCCTCGCTCTTTCCTAAAACGAAGGAGAAGAGACGGAAAAGGAAGCGAGAGAGAGAGAGAGAGAGAAAGAGAGGGTGGGGGTGGGGTGAAGGGGGAGGAAGAAAAAGAGATAATTTTTTTGAAGACATGGACATGATGAAGCAAGAGGAGAGGGGTATCGAGGAGTCAAAAATAAAAATGAATTGTAGACTTAATATTTATCAAAATGCAAATATTTTTAAACAATATGCTTTAAAACTAAAACCAGAAATGTATACCCAGTGGTGACGCAGTGGTTGCCGCTGTATTAGCCGGGTGAGGTAATTATCTGGTATAAAACGATAGCAGATAGGGAACTTTGCAATTAAAACAAAAAAGTCTTCGTGAGAATTTGACCTTTACAAGTTTTGCATAAAACGGTACTTTTGTTTTTAAAAAAATCGAAAGCGTGAATTTCTTCTTAAAGGAGCTACACAAAGAAAATTTACTAAAAACTGGTAATTAGAACAAATTACATATGGATTGAAAGATTTTCTCTTGAAAAACACGAATAATTTGGTGAGAAATCATATAGATATCGTGGAGAGGCGTAAAATGCCATTTTTCAAGACCCTTCTTTAACCCCCAAGCGCCCCCGAACGAAAGCCAAACAAACGAGCGTAGCGAGCTCTGAATAGTGAGGTCACACCCTGGACAGACAGCTCGGTACCGGCTGCTAGCTTCCGCTTAGTGCGTCTAGCTGCAGACCAAGCGGAAGCAAGCAGCCTTTTTTTAACAGCCGTGTCCAGGGTGTGACGTCACACGAAGAACTACGACAAAATACGAAAAAATACGAATAGGCAGTAAATCTGGATCTCAAAACTAACATTTTTGAAAGTTGATTTCTGCGGGCCCAAAACATATTTTGAAGAGGAAATTTGATGTAATTGATCAGTAAGGCTTTCCCTTCGCAATGATATGAATTTTGCATCAATTCAAAACACTTTTGCTTCTTGGTGTGACTCCTTTAACTTCAAACCGAGAATGTGATTAGATAAAATATGTCACAGTCTCATAATCAGGCTAATGACGCATGTACTGAATGAGCTTAGGCGAATTGAGTTTAGAGTAGCCGCCTTGTCCGATTTTGTACGGTATCTTTCGATGGAAGTTTACCACGGTAGCGTCTTATCAAAACCATCTTGACCTATAATTATCATATGATCATTATAATCATGGGCTTATAAAGTAATCCCTTGCATTGTGCTAAATACCCATCATGTCCTTCAAATATACCGGACGTTATCTGTAATCATCTGACACTTTGCCAGTTTCGTTATTTTAAATGTTGAATACTGGCCGATCTGATTGGAATTTTTCTGAAGTTTACACAACTGACTTGAGATTATTGAGAAGCCCTTCAATTGTCCTTATAGAATCTATAGAAATATTACCTTTGACTTTTATTGAAAATAAAATCTAAATGGACTTGGTATGCCCGAGACATTAATTTTGTCTGCTGTATGATAAGTATAGCTACTATCAAGAATGTTGACACACCAGCAAAAGGTTACATTCTTTCAGTCAAAGGTTAGCTAATTCTTGGAATGGCCTTTCTGCTGACCTTGTTGAGGCATCATCAGTCGATGTTTTAAAGTTCAAACTCAAAGACCACTGGAAACAGAAGTGTGATAAGATTGAACTTGATTATTTTAACTAATTTTTGACCTCGTGTGATGATCAGGAACAGACTTGTTGAATGGCCATCTCCAAGTCTTTAGACCGGGTGTCACCATAGGAAGTACAGGTAATTCGGGTAACGATCCCTTAGTACGTTCAAACTGGGATGTAGGAGGGAGTATCAATGTTCAATTCACGATGGCAATAAAGACTGAAGTTAGCGTGATTCTGAGGATGCCACTCTCACACCAGTGGTAGCAAAATGAGTCAACAATAGTGATCTGTCAGTATGACAGGTTCAGTGACCCAAGCAGAACTGTACACCAAGACAGTGTCTCTCCGAGTATCTCGGTCTTGAGCCATGCGTCTCAGCATTTCAAAATGAGTAACCAGTATAAATTAATTACTTGAATGTGGTCAACGTTTCAGGGCACTTGGTCTGAACCCTACTGCTACATTGTCATTTTGTAAGCCCTTTGAGGAACCCCGTAGATTGATACATTTTGTGCAGTATACTTATAGTAATCATCATCATCATCATCATCATCATCATCATCATCATCATCATCATCATCATGATAATCATCCTCATCATTATGATAATCATCCTCATCGTACTATATAAAAAGTGGTCCATTCTCAAAACGTACCTGTTCGGCGAGAAAGTTCTTCTTAAACTTCTCATGTAGGTAGAGCGATGTGTGTTTGTCTGGAATGCTTCCCAGGTCATGGGGTTCGATGTGTTTCTTGTATCCCACAGCAAACACCCAATTCATCCACCAGAAGGTGAGCGCAGACGGTAAGCTGCTGTAGTCATGGAGATAATTCATGTCCTCCTTCTTTGTGTCTCCATCGGAGAGACCAGGGGCTTCGGCTAAGCAACCGAATACCTGCGATATTAAGACAAACGTCAGTTTCAGTCATCCACTTTAATTGATATTAGGCTTCCTTCGATGATTGCAAACATTAGGCTCCTTTATATATTTTGTATTTAAAGTTTCAACTCACAATCGTACGATCGACACGCAGTCTGGACCAGATGCCTAACGTCCAGCCATTGAAGCGCCACTGGCAGCATTGGGGCGGTATCGAATATCGAAAAGTATTAGGTCGATGCAGGGCGAGGTAACATGGAAATCCTTTTCACGTCGTTCCCCTCCTTTTCTTTTTTACCCCCCCCTCCTCATTTTCGCCATTTTCTAAGGGGCAAATTCCCCGTCTTTTCATGTGTACGATTACTAACTCCGATTTTGTTTTCCTTCTCTCACTTTTCTTACAATCTCAGATATTGATTTGCGAGATGATTGTAACGTTGGGCATTTTCGGTTTAAGGCATAACATCGGTGCAGATTTGTGATATTCATCAGCATGTATTTCTTTTTCTGAAAAGAAAGACCTCCTTATATTCTAATGAACCTTCAAGTTACATAAATGATGTAAATCTAAGATTTACCATTGAACTACAAGTTTAAGTGTGATGAACGTAAAATTAATTGTTGCATTTTTTTTAAAAACAATTTTCCTTAATCGCCACAAGCAACACAGCCTTCTTTTACCAGTGGCTTTCATTATTAGTTAACTGCAATTAGTTGTATACAACGCACCTCCTTAATTGCATACATAAATGTCATCAGAGCACGCTTTGTACTGGAAATATAATAACACAGACTCATCCTTAGGTTGTATGGGTTCGTGGTTAATCACTGACAGCTCTTTTAGCTTGCCCCTTTGGATGTGAAATGGCTTCTCACGATGAAAACTTGTTCATACTCACATGTTATTTTTGCAAGTATATTTTGAAGCACTTTTTAGGTTGTTAAACGTTTTGGTGGGAGATGCTTGCTCACATTAGGGACTTTTAGATTTGCGCGACGGAGAACGTGGGCTGCCCTTTTAAGGCAATGTGACGTCACTGCCAGTGCCTTAAAAGGGCAGTCCACATTCTCGACAAATCTAAAAGTCCCTAATAAAAATCTTACTGCTATTGATATGCTTCAAGAATAATTGATAAAAGAACACAAAGATCATTTTTCGTTGTATACTATAAATCTGCATAGGTAATGTGGATTATTTCCCAAATCATAAACTGTTTTAATTCAAAATCAATAATAAAACAAAAAAGTCCGAGAGGTTAAAGTTTGAACGATATCAAATAACTATATGATTGAAAGAGAAATATGTATTTACAACCTGGCAGCTATAAAAGGATGATGTTTCAGAGTAGTAAATGCGAATACACTTTATACAAGCTGTTTGCTTTTTTTGGATAAGAATCAATAAATACACGAAAACACAGGGTAAATCCGGTGATATAGCGG
The DNA here is from genome assembly GCA_003118195.1 of Hemicentrotus pulcherrimus. Taxonomy (NCBI): domain Eukaryota; kingdom Metazoa; phylum Echinodermata; class Echinoidea; order Camarodonta; family Strongylocentrotidae; genus Hemicentrotus; species Hemicentrotus pulcherrimus. Next base: position 9,206 of record BEXV01003203.1, on the reverse strand, counting down.
TTGAATATTGGTGTTGCGTCATCAACAGTAAACTTGACTTATCACATTGCAGATTACGAGATGCAAGGTCTAGACAATTAAACTGTAGAATTTAGTATAGTGAATCATTGTAGATAAGTAGCATTAAAGGGATATATAAATTCTAGTTTATAAAGACCATATGTTATCCCTGCTAAACTAATTAAAAACATTTAATCAAAGGAATCAATTGATAAAAACAAATTATCTTCTACCCAGCATTACAAAAGCCCCCCCCCCCCCCAAAAAAAACACCTTTGATCGTTTGTTGTTTCGTGTTTTAAAAAAAATGCTGTCAATTCGTCATTAGATGTATCGCCTCTTATTACGGACAACCTTTATTATCTATTTTATCAATCACTCATAGTTGTACAGCGTATTAAGTAGAATCGATGTTGTTGCTTATATATTGTAAGATTATTCAGTAAAAAGTATGAAAACTGATATCCTTACCAAATGACAACAGAGGATTATTTCATTAACAAGAAACATCAACACTACGAAAAGCATCAGCAGAGTGATATCAAATTTGACGTTTTGAAAGTTGATATCTCCTCTTCTGTTAATGTGCACCATCTCCACCACCAAAGAAAACATCGAAGCCGACCAGTATACGAGCAAGAGCCAAACCATGTGACGTTCACGCCATTTCTCCATCATGTGGTAATAAACAATGGACAGGATTGCCCCTAGAAACATCACCACTCCTGCAATGTAAAGGTGAGGTTGCTGTGGTAAGGAGTTGGCGTGGTAGGTGTCGTTGGTCAGAATACCTTCTGCTATGAAGGAGAGTGTGAGGACAAGAAGGACGTAAGTCAGAAGCCATCTTGGAGTGTGACCCGGGAGGCGTAGTAGATATTTGGAGCCGGTAAGACTCTGATGGGAGGAACAAGAGGCGAGGAGGATGAGGAAGACTGATGTAAGAAAGATGAAGCCTAACTGGGGTACAACGATGATACCGTTGATTAAACACGAGTTGTTCAAACCGGTGCCTGAGTCTAGTGTATAGTTTACACCACAAAACCAGTCCCATTCTCTCATCATCGTGATAAGTTGTTTCTGTGGAAAAGAGAGAAGAAATTCTTATATAGAAGTCTTTTAGAGCTAAGGCTTTGACACATCAATACATATCCAATGTGAACACAAGAATATAGAAATACCAGCACATTCAGGGATACAACAACATGTACGAATAATATGAACTAAAAAACATTTAAAACCTAACATATTGTAAATCTAAAGTGAACAAATCTTTCAAAATTGAATTGAATTAAACAACTTTTGATCTCGTAGAAAATTAAATAAGCATGATTGTATATTTATTTATGTATTGCCATAGAAGCTTACCTTCACAATATCCAAAAAATGAACACTGGCTGCTGAGTAATCCTCTGTGTATGATGCAGGGCTCACCCGATATTATCAACCTATGAAAATATCAGCTGCCTCTCAACATGGAGTAGGTCCAAGCTCTCAACCAGAAAAATACAATATATCTTATAGACGCTGCTCGAAGAAGCATACATCAGCGCTTTCGAAACACCAGTGATGAAATGAGCAGAAATCGAAGTATTTTGTTTTTTTATGAGCGGACTGTAAACATCTTTAAGGTAGCTAAACCCCTAATGATAATGGTCAAAGTCTCATTTTCAATAGTTTTGTAAGGGAAGCTATTTGCACGACCTAGGTGTTAAAGGTTCGGTATAATAACAAAATGCGAACTAATCTTGACCCTCAGGTGAAAAGTTCCTTGGACACGATTTAAAAATTAGGAATGAGTAGGGTGTTATCGGTATAAAGTGTTGTTTGAATAAAAATTCGTTCATAGATAACAATCTAAGTTGAGATAAAGAGCAAATAAAAAAACATACTACTACCAAATGTAATATTATTATAGGCATACTTTTCTACGTGTATTTTGCAACATTGACGCAGATACTATCATGTTGATACGTATTTAATTCCTTTTAAAGCAGTAGTTGGAGAACTTTGAATAGAAAGATGGTGCAATATTTCTTTAGACCTATCTGCTTACTCCTTTATTATTTTTAAATCATCATCACAAATCATTCCTTCTTTCCCCTTCAATGGAGGGTAGGAATCTGACTGAATTTACTTATAAAGGGAAATACAAGATCGTCGGCTTTTCACACTTTCTCAAAAGAAATCACAAAATAGAAGAAAAAAAAAGAAGAGTTGGTCAATTTAATACATTTCTCCTTAGGCAAACTTTGTAAAAGGTAAACAAAAAAGCATTACCGAATATGCCATCATGGAGGTTTTGGTAGCTAAACACCTCTAACACCTCTAAAAGTCCCTTTTGACCCCCCCCCTTTCCCCCCCCCCAAAAAAAAATGCACATTGAAGAAAAGAAAAGATTTTTTAATTTCTACCTTTAGTAACCCTACAGTACTTGATGTAATTCAATTGTGATTTATAGTTAACATCATGATAATTGTAATTTTAGCCTATTCATTATCAGTCAATGTATCGAATCATCGCACGATCAACTAACCTAATTAACCTGCTTGGACAAGATCGTGTACCTTCTACGAATGGCAAGACTTGACAGAAGGGCTCCTTCGTAACTGTCAGGTCAAGCTTTTTTCTTCTCCTTTTCATTCGAATGAAATTCACACCAAAAAAAACAGTGTTCTGGTTCTTCGTCAGTGTCTCTTTCTTTCCCATGACCCATTTTGTGGCATAAATGTCAGCATTTGCTGTCTCTCTTTAGTTTAACCTTGCATAGAATTATAATTTAATTTTGTTAAAATATGAGCAAGTACATTCGTCTTTCATTCTCGTCCATGTCTTTCGATGTCCTTGAGTGTTGGATATTGTTCTTTGCGAAATTAAGATTAGGAAGAATTCTTCAGCGCCGACATTTCGATATCTGATTATACCAGTAGGTAACCAGATGGTACGGATAGATAAAACCAGCAACTACTTTTTGCTCGTTTAAATCCTAGTTATTAGAGGTATTGCGTTAAATTGGATTAGAATTTAGTTTTCACAAAGGTACTAATTTACTAAATATAATGGATACAGTTCTACTTAAGTATTGATTAAACCTGGAATTCCACAAGGGTCTCATTCAGGGCCCTTATTTTTCCTTTTATAATAACATATGCAACTCGTCTCATTCCTTAAAATTTGTACAGTTTGCTGATGACACTTTTTTGTTCTTAAGCCATAATAATTATACTCACTGATAGACCAGTTTAATGAACAAATGAAGAATGTATCATATGGTTACAGGTAAATATAATATCGCTTAATTTAGACAAAACCTAATGTATTATTTTTAGAACAGCTCAGAATAACAAAAGAAAATTAACAAATCAAGTTTCACCATTATATATTGATCAAACAATTATCGAGAAAGTCTGAAATATTTAATTTTGAATTTTCCACTGTCGTGGAAATCTCATATTGCCATGCTCTCTACAAAGATGAGTAAGATTACAGGATTATTTTCAAAGCTAAAGTACTTTTTACCAGGAAATGTATTGTTTGTAATTAAAAAATTCACTCATCTTTAAATATATAGATATATATTATCTCTTTAATTCGTTTGTAGTTCAATACCTATTTTAAAAATTAAATACAATTTTGTAAACTAAAAAAAGGGAGAGAGGGAGATGGTTAGGATGGAGACGGGTAGATGAATCCACACGCAACGAGTATAATTGATGGCTTTGAGTGTGATACAAGACTATTGCTCGAGCTATGGAAATATATTCTTGTATTACACGAAAACAAAGCCATACAATATTATTACCATTATCTATATTCGGCCGACTGACAAAATAACAAAATTTGACTTACCTCGGTATTTTTTTTTTTATATAGGTTTTTATTCTGTTCTCTCATAAAGAAAATTGTACATAATTTATAAATTGTATACAAAATTACAAATAACCTCAACATAAATAAATTTGCACGTGAAATTTAACATTTCAATACAACGTTAAACAAATACATTTTCGTATAAAATATATTTTCAAATAAGTCACACATGTAGGCCGACAGAAGAAAAATATTCACATAAACAAAAGTATAGTTTAACATTTAAGCAATAAGCAACTTTGGTAGTTTAAAGTATTCCGCTCAGGAAATATCCTGACCCCATAAAAAAACGCAAAGGAAGTTGTCAAGTTTGCCTGAAATTGGGACGGGTTGAGAATTATTTGTTGTTGCCATTTTAGCACAATCGTGCCTTCTGATCCTTTTTCATTCCTACCATAATTTCTGAAAGTTTGGCATATTTCTGGCACTGAAAAGGGCCGGGTCATGTGGTCCGGAATATACTTTTTTCGTCATGTAATCAAATTCAATTCATGAATCTTTTGTAAGTGTTACGTTACAAACTGGTAAACAGGTTTCTTGTTTGCACAAGAATACGGCATGAATTTCGTATCGTCAATCCTAGCATAATTGTTATTTTTCAGATAGATGTTTTCATTAGAGGAAGCATGGTAGTAGAGTTAGCGCGGCAGTAGAGGAAGGA
>BEXV01003201.1:5058-41311 GCA_003118195.1 Hemicentrotus pulcherrimus | reverse complement strand
TTTTTTTGCTGTGATCGTTTTGTACTGATAGATTTCCAAAGGATTGCATTTGCTCCATATGAATAGGTCTTAGAAGAAAGATATCACTTTACTTATGCTGCTATAGCATTCAATCTCTTTAATAATTCATATGATCTAATCCACAACCATTATAGTGCATTCACTCAACTTTCAGAGGGAGGTTTGATCATTTGAATCCATATCGAGGGCATTTATGTTCTTAGATGAGACATTTGTATCTTCTCTCATCCCAGGCTGTGAAGCTAAAGCCAATTAAAAATAATAAACAAGTTTTATTTCTTCATATCAAGCTTCCTTTAAATCCTTCTGGCATTCTAACAGGACAAAATGAGTCTTGTTAGGATTAATGCAGCCTTTTGCAGGCTATACATCTATTATTACCCAGAGAATAAAGCAAAGAAATATGTTTGTGTATTAAGAAAAAGCTCTCTTCCTGATTGACTTTCTTCTTGTAATGAAAAAAGTGCTAGAGACTTTTTATCCTGGAATTTGGTCACTTTTGCAGAATAGTTGAAAACAAATTTTTCCTGACCAGAGTGTGTTTATAAGGTGAGAAATGTTAGATATTTCATAGTTCATTGTTTCTAATTTTCCTATCGCATTGGTTGCTTTTGTTTAAATTGTTTATTATTCAGCATTATGTATTCATTTAACCAAAGAGATATTGTTAAATCATGTTATATATCAGTTTGATGTTATAATTCAATTTTTTGAAAATGAGAGTTGTAATGATTTGTTGTAGTAATTTACTAATGTTGTAGATAGGCTTTTCACATGGAAAGATTCTTTAATGAACATTTCTATATATTTCTATGAAACATGATTTAAAATTATATTGGTGATATTATGTGTGGTAGGTTATGAGTAGAGTGAAACTGATTATTGAAGAATTATGTTTATAGGTCTATCATTTTCTTTTGTATGGTGATGCTCATCTTCGGAATGTTGATGCTGTCGTTTCTTTCTTTATCATTCCAATACCGTCAGACTGTTGTGCTTGTTTCACTTTATTCATGATAGCATTGCTTTCAAGGAAATCTACATGTACACATCATCAACTATTTCGACAACACAATGTAACACCATCAGCAAATCAATAGAAAAACAACAACAAACATTAACAGCAATATGGAGATCAATTTCATGCAGCATTAAAGGATATCAATCATACAATGTAGTTTGTAGCAAACACAATAAAAGTATACCGGTATGCAGTATATGAAAACAACAACTTGATTTATCAAAGTCTTTGAAACTTGTCATCCGAATATTTCTTTCATTATGCATAGATATGCAGGACATATCTGAACTCAATTTTATTTTATCTATGTAGTGAAATATCAAAGGAAATTTTACAGACGGTGAAAAAATAAACTGTATGTTATAGTGTTGTGAAGAGTCGGTGCTTCAATTTGCAGTTGATCAGTTTCATAACATATGTTATTCTATCTGAACAATGATAAATTGCTGTACTTCTAGCTCACAATGAGAAAGTATGTTAAGCTTGTTTTTATGGAGATGTAACAACACATTCCAATCTGTTCCATATTGCAGAGTTAATTTCTCAACACTCTCAAAACAACTTTGCTTTGTCAACAAAAATCCTTCGTTACGACAGATGATGAGATATTTTTGAAATACCAATGCAGATTACAAATAGAGAATACAATTATTCAATAGAGGTGCAAACCTCAAATGCCTCTATTTATGGTAACAGACAAAGAGATATGTGTTTGTCATCACTGAAAGGCTCATATTAATGCAAACTATGAGTTTGTATTAGTCTGTGGTGTTGGTATCCTTACAAGTTCATTGATAGAGGAGTGTTTTTTATATATATATATATATTTTTTAGATGTCTACTCTTGGAGATACCATACAGTTATCATTTATACTATGTCAAATTTATATTTCCCTCGGAAGCGTTATGCAGGTAACCTTGAACAAACTTTCTGAGTTACACTAAAAACTTGAAGTTTGAAGCGTACCAATCACCTTTGATGACAGGTTCTCCCATGAATACCCTCTGGAGCCTTGCGCTTCTCAAAGTCTTAGCATTTGTTACTTTACTCTTGATAGAAATTATTGTAGTTTGCTCCTTTCCAATTAGTCCCTTTTTCTAATTGCCAGAAGAAGAAGAAAAAAGAAAGAAGCTAAAGTTATTATAAGCTGCGCTATTCTGTTCATCATTCCTACTTAGAGTTGTGTATTGTTCTTTCTCTTTATCATATGAATAGATCAAACAAAAACAAGTCAAACACAAAAGTCTTGACATACATTGCCCAGTAATGTCAGTGACTTATGGATTAGTGTTTCAGAAATCACGTTTTATTTACTTTAAAAGAAAACAATATGTCAAATGTTAAATCTGTCGGGTTTAGCAAATTTGATATGTACATTGCCAGATAAGTGTGTGTTGCAACTGAAAAAGGTCCGTTACATGATAAAGAGTAATGAAAATACATATTTAATCTCAATGTTATAATAGACTTCATATAAGGCTATTTCTTTCTTCTGAATGCCTAATGTTTGATATTGGCAGATGTCCTTGCTTTTGATCGAGATTCAATTCTTATGTATGCTGAGTTTGACTTTTTTTACTCTATACATATCATGCATCTGGCGTATTTAGTTTTGTAGTTTTAAGCAGTATTTCTATACATTTTTTTATATTCCAGCATTTGCATTTTTCTACATATAAAGATATGAATGTAAAGATAAATCAATCATGTAGATTGGATAAACCTTGTACTAACAATATTTATCAGTGATAAAAAAGTAAATCGAAAGTACTAGCATGGGAAAAATTGGGAATATTAACATAGATATATTTCTCAAGAAGGCTCTGAAAAGAGACTGTTAAGACATAACTTGCTAATTTTCAAAACATGAAGGATGTTTGTGAATTCAGTGTAGCAATCATGGAGAGCATTTTGACTTGTTATCCAAATAATGATGATCATGATGTTTCAAATGGTCTGCTGAGAGGAAGAAGGGCATTAATTCATATATACCTTTACACAGAATTAATGTTTTTCTGGGTCTCTGCAGACGAACCCGAGTGCCAAATAGTAACATGTAAGTTGTATAAAGTAAGCATTATTATCTTTTCCATGATGTAACACGAGCTAACTTTATGATACATTGAATTTGATAGTAAAATTAGAAACCTCCTGCGGTTCTCAGTTTTTACAAGGTGAAATTAGAAGCTTTAAAAAAATAAACTGGGAATCAAATGACTGTGAAACTGCATATATACATTGAAAATTGATTTTGGCAATAATAAAATGGGATATTTGTGATTTTAATTGACTGAAGCTCAAGGGTGTCTTTTTGATATTGTTGGAACCCGTTGTATTGATGGTAGGAATGGTGGTGAAGATGATGATGATGATGGTGATGACGATCATGAAGATGACGATCATGAAGATGAAGATGATAATGGTCATATGATAATGGCTATGGTGATATGATTGTTGAGGGTAATGTGATGACGACGATAATGATTATGGTGATGATGGTGGTGATGCAGATGATGATGAGAACGATGATGATAATGGAGATATGGTAATGTCGAGAGGATGATGGGGATAATGATAATACAATGATTGTGATGATGATGATGCTGATGGAGATGATGGGTGATGATATCAATTCTGTTACATATATGACAACAAAGAACATTAATTTCCATGGAATTATGTGAGAGTACAGGTGATTAAGGGAGTGATAATACTGAAACATTGGAAACACTTCAAACTAAAATTGCATAACACACAAAGAAAAAACTTTCACCTAAGAGTTTGTTCCGTTTATTTTTATTGTAGCTTATTCAACCATACCAAAGGCACAAAAACCAGCGTATACAAGATTTATTTTGCATAGAAACACACATCAAAATATTGCGGCGGTAGGAATACAATCTGCAATAAAAATAGCTTTTTGAAAATTGGAAATTATTTGATCATTTCACAGCATTTTTGTTCCAAGAGCTCACTTAGAATGTCAAGGTGATACCTTAGAGGACGGAATATTGAAGAAAAAGATTCAGATGCAAAAATGGCCAAATCTATCCAACTATGCTTTATAATGTTAAATACTAGATAAAAGGCACACACACAGTTCATCAAATTATCTTATGTACATTTTGTTCAAGCTGATCTACTGCCAATAATACACATCGTTTCTCATAAATAAAATGTGAATTATAGAAGTATTTCTTTATGTATGTACAATATTCTATTTACATGTTTTGGTGTACGATACCAAGAGAGGTGTAGGAATGTTTGGTTCAACACTACTCCAGAATGCAAGATTTTCACAGTAATATCACACTTCTTAATATATACTTGTTCAATACAAAGTATCTTATGTTCATTTCATTCCAAATTATGAGAGTTTCTCATCAAACCAACCCCCCACCCTCCCCCAACAAAAAAAAAATATTTAAACAAATATAACAAACAGACAAATTGTCTGTATATGTGATGCTACTCTTGGCGTTATACACATCATACAAATATGTATATACCTACACATCTACAAGTACTAAATTTAAATGTCTGATCTCTTTGGTCTGATGTACCGGTATGTTAAAATTTATGATCATCTGCATCAACATACACCTGTATGTATGTAAACATCTTCTCAATCATAAGATTTATTTGTATCTATATTCCCATTGCAAAAGTAGCTCTAGATAACCTCAAATGCTTTACAGAGGTCAGTCTGACTTTGCAACAACTAGGACTGTATGAAATGACTTGTCGATGTGTTAGTGGAGAAACATCTACTCGGTATTACGTTGAATGGTCTATTATTACTAATCCTAGTCTATTAACGATAGAAATAACATCTTTTCCCCCAAATAGTTTGTCATGACTGGCCATCACAATTCAAGTACACATATGACAAAATCAAGAACGTTTACAGATCACGCTTAAAATATAACTTGACACTCATTCTAGAATCAGGCAAGACTTCCACACCAACCAACCAACAAAGCAAGAAAACCGCAATTTTGATAAATATCCAAATATTCTGTACTGCTTCTCTCACCTCAAATTAGCAAATTTTTGTTGTATGATTGGAAACCCTTGCAAATCACTGATTCTAAGAATTATTCTATGATACATTCTCCCATATCATTCTTCTAAACATTATAATATACTTTCTATTTATAAGCCGTCAACTTTATATACATTTTCAATCAGAATTTATACACAACTTATCCAGATTTCAGCAAAAAAGATCAAGAAGTTAATGTAAGATAGTTGCTCAAGGCACACATATTTTTCTTTGAATACACTTCTAATATTGATATTATTTATTATTTATTTGTATACTGATGAAGCTGCTTTGGGCAATGATGAATGAAAGAATTAGTAATATCATTTTTTTTCTTCAGTTGAATTATGTAAAATATAATTGCATAGTTCATTTTCAAGGTTTGATCAGATTTGGGGTTTGAAAGCAATATGGGAAATTAATACAAATGTGTAAAACAATATCAAGTTTTCAATGAAATCTTTGAATCGTAAATCTATAATATCTGTATTTACATTTGACATAAAATCAGCTATTGATTTCATTTGAAAATAAGGTTGAAATACAGGTCACAAAACTGAAGTCCTAACATATTTCAAATAAATCAGTATTCACTGCAATCACTATGATATATCACTTGTCTATTTGACTCAGGTATGAAAATATGTACATACATGTATATAACATTTATGTAAGAAAAATATATAAATTAGAAAAAATATACATTATGTAAACATAGAATTTGTTCATATTTTTCAGCTCAATGCATATCTTACGATCCCATTTGGAACTAATACACATATAAGAGACATTAGATAAGACATAAACTGATATTTCGCCAATTAATTAATACATGTTCAACAATATAGAATTCTTACACATATTAAAGACAAACAAAATAGAAATGTCACAGATTTTAATTCCGATTTATAAAACATTGAATGTTTACTAACAATACTTAGTGTGTCAAAGATAACTTGAGCATGAAAGCCGTTCACTGTAAAAGACACACACATGTAACTGTCAAATAATTAGCATAAATTGAAAACAAATTTCATACACAACATGCAACATTTCTCATCCAATTTCAATTCTTTATTAATCCATCATTATCTGTTCACAAGTCAGATGATGAAGCATCTTTAATTCATAACTTGATTTTTAACTCGGAATATAACTATCCATATTTCCACTTCAGTGATAAATGTAATTTAAGATGGCTGAGGGTATACAATTATTTATTTTTGTCTTACATGTAATCATAAGTGACGCTAGAGATCTTTTCACATATAAAATGATATGAGAACAATCTACTGTGATATCACACCATTTGTATATGTGATTGTTGTAGCTGTACATGTTTGGTCCATTGACAATCTAAAACCCGGCAGGCAAACACCTGTATCATAATCATCAGCTGCCCGACTATTGCTTTATGTACCATTGATCGCTGTCTCATTTCAGCATTATATTTAATGTTGTTTGTTCTCTAATAACCAATTAACTTATTGCAGTATCTAATACATGCTTTTGATTATTCCTGTAAATGCATGATCGCCATGGTTACTAATCATCCAGCTGGCAGAGAGCAGCCACGCCTCTATTGGTCCAGTGCCTCTGGGTCTTATCCGACGGCAGCTCCATCCACATCACAAAGTTGGTGGAATGACCGGTGGTGGAGAGGGTGCCACGCCTAGCGGTGGTCTTGTAGACGGGTGTGTTGTAGATAGAGGAAGGTTTGAAGTCTGCCTTGCGACCAGGCTTCATCCAGATGATAGGGATGGTGTCGAAGAGTGTCTTGGGGAGGGATTCGGAGAGGACCTTGGTCGGACGATCCCAACGACATCCCTCTAAGAATAGACCCTGGAGGATAACAGGATAAAACAAGCACACATTATACTTCTAATCTTGCTATCTTTAAGATGTCATCAGAGCATAAAACTTACAATTGATGAAATTTGCTGTTCATGGTAACTTTCATGAAAACCTTGTTTTGATTGGCTGTTGTGTTATGTTGCCATGGTAGTTGGTATTGATGGCAAAGTTACCATTATCCGTACATTTTATGCAATAGGCTCATTTCTATTTTAAATCAAATAATGTTTATTGTCAAGACATTAACCACCTTTTCTATTAATAACCCAAGAGTGGTAGAAGTAATTCCTTGAATTCTTTGATTGCCTTTGGGCACTTTGGCTACAGCCATGGTAATAGTAGTATACACTTTGTAGATGCCTCTAGTATCCCCTGGGATAGACAATATCACTGCAGCTATTTTTACCATGCATAATTATTATACTCATAGACCGTCAGTTTCTCATATCAATAATTACATTTAAACAAGGCCTCCACCAATTTAGCAATGAAATCTGGATTTGTCAAACACATTATAACCTACAAGTGCTCCATTATCTGGACTTTCTTCTTCTTCTTCTTCTTCTTCAAGATAATCTGCCTCCTTCAATACTGAAGATTCTTGCAGATGCCGTATACCCGGCCTGATTGGGGTGTGCAGGTGGACCTTTACACCGGGTTTCCCCCTACTCTTATACGAATAGTGCAATGGGTTCTTAACGTGCAAGGGTGGTGACTCTCCTGTACACGGGGCCTCCATTTAATGTCCTATCCGAGGGACAGAGTGTTTTCCACTTGACATAACCTGCGTCTATGAACAAGGGAAGCGGCACGTTAACACACAACGCAGATTTCAGTCATTTGCCTGGGTGGGAGTCGAACCCGAGATCTTTGGTTCGACAGGCAGACGCTTTACCAACCGAGCCAACTTGCCGCCTCCACTTTCGCCTATATGGTAGGGTCTAAATCCCAGAACAGTGTGTATGCCCTTACACAACGTATTGTCTGAACTTCAGCTCTCAACAGTGAAAGAACCTTTAGAAATACCCTTTTAGAGTGTGTCCAATGGAGGTTATGGAAAGCCAGGGCAATACGACCAAGGACCTTGGGGTAGATTGCCTAGATGTATTAAAGCGAGACTGCCTTTCTTGTAGAGCCTTGCAACCTCTCCATAGCCAACAATTCCTAAGCTGTACTCGTTGATCTCTAATGATCCTCTTTTTTCATATGCTTATTGATAGCTGATTTGATGAGATAACCAGCTGCACGTGACCATGCAAGTAGGTCTAACCCCTCCTGGCCAAACTGCACCATCATGACATAAAGCTGGCAAACAAAATGGCACTGAATATATCCAATTGAGACCCATTTCACAATGCCTTTTTTCAATGACAAATAACAAAAATCAGTGACATATCTGCTGATAACCAATCAGAAGCAAGGATTTCAGTTGCTTATAACATAAATTGTCATTTGTCACTGATGACAAGTCTTGTGAAACGGGGCCTAGCTGGTCTAGCATACATACCTTGATGAAAGCCCCATCCTCAGGCCTGGCACTGACAGAGTCTTCAAAGTCAGTGACTTCAAACTGGAATCCAAGATGGTCTATGGGAATGGTGTACTTTCTGGCATAGTTCTGACTCACACCTGATGAAGAAAAAAACATAAAATTTATCATTAGTCCTTTCATAGCACAAACACACTTGGTGCTCAAGCATGCTCCCATAACAACTGCGCAAGGCTTTATTTCATCAAAGATAGTGTGTTCCCCATTGGTGTTTAATTTGGGTTGATGGTTAAATTCAGGGTGAGAGGTATAGTTTTAATCCACGGTTTCTAAGTTAAGAATTTGGTTAGTATACAAATAATACACTGCAGTGAGGGCATTAGTTAGAATTACCAACACAAGGTACCTTTGGAACAGTCTAACATGCCTGAGGCGGTAGCCGAGGGTGTTTGGACTGTTTCAAAGGTACAGAGGGTGGGTAATTTTACTAATGCCCCAACAAAATGCTGTGTATTATTTGTTTTATTAGATTATGTTTTATTTGTTATATAAAATGATTTTTTATAACATGATTTTACCAATGACAGTTCATTAGAATAGGATAATGACCACTCATTATCCAAATTACGCGTTGGGAAAAATAAATGCCTGGTCATGTGTACGCCTTCAACCAAACATTTGATTAGGATCCACGTATTCATCTTATAATGTAGGATATTGACAGCAGAGTAAGTGTCATACAAGTTGTATGACACTAATCATGCACTTACAAAGTTGAACCTATAAATAATGTCACTTCTACAAACATCGGTCAGGTACAGATGACAAACAGTTAGGTTAGTATTTGTTGTACCGGTAAGCTTAACTCTAGGCCAGGTTTAATGAAGAAAGTACACTTTCCATGATTATTCCTGATAGTGAAAACTATTATTGCATCTGTCTGACAGATGAGTGGAAATATGCATACATGACAACCGCCCACAGAAAAAGAATAGGAATGCAGTGTATTTGTTATGCTTTTACATGGAATTCAGAAAAAGAAAGATCATTCCTCCAAAATAAGAAGGGTTGGCAGCTATGTTACCATGTGTCAATAGGTGTCCTCCATTGCATTCTTCAATTTGAATAACCAGTTTGATATATGTATTTAGGAACAGTTGTTGAATAAATGAAAGTATTGTGGCGTAACCGGGTTCTGCCGGGGTAGCTTTCTGCCTTGCAGTCTCTCAAAACCTGGTCCACGCTCTCGACAATCATGCGTCAACTATATCTCTCGGTGGGCTCTCACAAAAGTATATCGTGTAAGAAATAATGTGGTCTAGCTCTCATTTTACTCACTCCCGCAATCACTGAATGTCTTACAGGAACTAAAGAACAACACTTGCACAGTATCTGAAATTAATTCAAGTGACTTTACTCGTTCCTGATAACTGACCTGTCGCAACTACAGGTCATTGCTGACTGACTTGCCAACGCAGACTCACAGCTAAACGCTGATTGACTGATATCTCACGATGTACACATATATATTTCATAATTAACTATAACTCCCTCTACGTCTTACTAAATTACTGGGCTAGTTATGCTACAGTATATACATACATGTTTTTTTCATTGAATGGAATGAATAAATCTTGAAATCTTGAAATCTTGAGTATATTTGGCTTACCAGTTAGGAAAGAATGTGTGAAATAGAATCCAGACACCCAGAATACATCAGGGGCACCATGTGCTATCCAGTCATTGAAGAACTTTAATCTGTAAAAGTACCAGAGCACAAGTTTATTTAAAATGAATTACTTGTACTGAATTTGCAAGAAATGCACACATAAAGGATTAAATATATCAACTTCACAGTGCCATCATTCTATCTGGATGGTTGAAAATCAATGATATTTTAATTGTATATAACTTTTATTTAAAGGGATTGGGTATAACTTTGCCTTAGATTCTGAAACAAAATACTGGATTTAGCTCATGCTGCAATCATGATTATAAACCTTTTGGTCAGTCAGGAATCCCATGACTTTTACAAGCCGATCGCCTGCCTGTTTATCAAGATATTCATAATTGGAAATCAAAATCAAATTTTGCGTTTTCCTAACGGTTTTCATTACACTACAGTCCTACATTTTATCAGTGTCTAGAGCAAAACCTAGAGCTGAGAAGAGCTGCAAATATTTTGTATACAGCTTGGATGTTTCACTCATTTCTCAAAGTCTGTATGTTTTACGATCATGAAGTAGTGTAATTGACGAGCACCTACCTGGCCAGGAGATCATTGATGTAGCTACCCATGGGTTTGAGGGACGGGTAACTCTTGGCAGCCCACATAGGAGGTACCTTGCCCACCAGCATGCAGTCAAAGACATCCTCAAGCTCCGAAGACATCACCACCAGACCCTTGATGGCCTTCTGGATATTCTGCAGACTGGCACGGACCACGGTTGTCAGGCGGTTGAAACGGATCAGCTCCTGCCTCAGGACAGTGTTCATAGACTCTTCATAGGTCACAGGGTACTTCTTGATCACCTGCAGTAATAGAAGCATTGAATGCATTGGATCGATGCTGTAACATAAGCCTTGTTCTCATATGCTGTGGTAAACCATCGCGGTTAAAGTTTTTTCTTCAAGCATAACTTACGCATTCTACACTTCATATTTTTTTTTTTATAACATAAGTAAGAGCAGGTCCTTTGTTCATGCTTCTACTTTTTTCATTCCCACATGCCATATATTTAGTACGCAAAAAAAACAAAAAACACGAGATGCAGTTCACTGCAGGATATGACAACAGGCCTTACTGTACAAGACAATGAAGTCGCACCCTTCTACCAGTACTGTTTTGGTGTCCTGATACGGCATGTATTCAGCAATATCAACACACGCTTGACCATTTTAAGATTCTTGCATTCATCACATCAGTCCATACATATAGTGTTAATCAGAGAGTGATATCATTCAAAATTTTCAATAAAGGTGTGAACTATAATCAAGTAAGGAAATAGGGTCACAAAGTGTCAGTCATGACTCGTAGGACAATGACGAAGGATGTGTGCCTACACTAGAATAGATATGGGTTCTACTTACCATCTCCATGTCAAAGTTTGGAGGTAGCTTAGAGAGGATATCATTAGCAAGATCCTGGATCTGTTCAGCGGGTGACTTGCCTCCTTCTCCGGCCTGACGAGGTAGGGTACACAGGATCCCATCAAACAACTGCAAGGAAGAAGAATTCAATAGGTTTTAAGATAAATGTTACTTAGAATTGCTAAGCTTGAAGAACAATATTCCTCCGATTTTTTTTTTTGTGTGTGTGCGTGTGTTTTGGTTATACTTGTGCACAAGTTGAGGTGTCGAGGTCGAGCGGATACGTCACTGGACTCTGGATCCCAAGGTCCGCGGTTCGAGTCCCAGCGTGGCACTAATGTCCTTTGGCAAGCCATCTTCTTCTACTTTTGCAGCCATGCTAAAGCCGGGGTAATGATTGTGGAGCTCCAGGAATGTCAAGTCTGACAGACATGAGCGCTATATAAGAACCCACTATCATTATTATTATGATTATTATTATTATTAATAACAGCTTAATGATTGTGATTGCAGCACATATATACACAACAGCATGGTACACCACGTGGCATGCACACAAGTATGACTATTCTCAATCTAGAGCAACATACATTTACCAGAAGGTGAAGAGTAGAGGAACACTGTCTTAACAGAGACAAAATGGGATGGTGAACAACTTACAATCAACATTACTTAGTGCACATTTCATCACATAATACCTTCAAATGGTGCAATTAGGGGTACAATATTCTGTACTCAAATAAACCTATGATATCAGGCCCCATTTTTCAATAATGAATACCAATATATATCTTTGACATGTTCGAAAAATAACAGAGGACGAGCCTATGTCTATTTTTGCTTTACCTGTTGTGTTTCTTGGTTGTCCTTTGTGATGTCAGCATTCTCATGAAGTCCAAACACCTCTGGGTGGGGTATGAGAGGTAGACCACGCAGTTACTCCACATAGCTCTCATAGTCACCGTGCAGAGGACAGTAGTACATACCACTATCTGAGAATCTGCAATCATATGACAAACAAAAAAAGACATTTGGACGGGGTTCAGCACTAATTTTTCCTGGGAAGGGGGTCTGGACTGAACTTTTAGATTCTGTATGCATGGGCCCTATGTAAACATTTAAGAATTTTTGGGGTCCAGGGCCCTGTTTCATAAAACTTGATATCAATAACATGTTAAAAGCTACTGTTATAAGCTACTGAAATCATGGCATGTGATTAGCCGAGAGCAAATTTGTCATAGAAATTTAGCATATGTTATAGATAAAAAGTTTTATAAAACGGGCCCCAGACTTATATTTTGGGTGCCCATGTGTCCTGGGTACATACCCGTCAGTGCTGAGGCCTGCATTTGCAATAATAATAATAATACTGTACATTTATATAGTGTGTTACATAATACATTTCAATGCGATATGAGACAAAAACTATCATCCAGGGAGTTGGCTGCTGGATGTATCCTTGGAATCTTTGGATGAATTTATGAAACAGTGAGGAAAAAATATCTCTGGTCTCCACTGCATATGTTCACCAATATATCAATGTGAACATAGGTGTGGTAACAAACCAATTATGACCTTAACTATATCCACTGAAACAGTTTCCACGATCAACTGTTTAAATTGTAAGAAACAGCAGGCATCACCAGTGATACAAATGTGTATTCTTTGGTAGATCTTCCTCCACGATCGATCGAGAGTGTACTTACGTGAATTTATCTTGCTCCGTGACCTCTGGTGTGTAGAACTTGGACAGGAGAGACATGAGAAGACGTCTGTCCTTGTCGTCCGTCACACGTCCACCGTAGTTACACTCCCCGGTCAGGTAGATCAGGGCATCGTATGGGGTGTCATCGTAGTTATTTAAGAACATCTGCAAGGTAGAGAAAATGATTTCATTCAATGAATGAGCACCAAGAAGGGAAATGAATAGCATTTTCTGAAGCTGTATTCATACATGGTACATGTTTGATAATTTGTACAGATACATGAAACTTATGACTATATCTTTATCACAATAACTGCCCAATACATTTCTTTCATTAAAAGATAACAGCATAAGAAAACAAAAGTATGATATTCACCACAGATTTCTTGAGTCAAAAGAAACAGAGATATGTGGATAAATGACAAAATTAAGTACAGAAAGTAAACAAATCCATGAAGCATATTTTGAATGAGAAAAGTATTATAATCCCTGCACGGGTTGAAAGTTGATTTATCAACACCCATATCAAAAGCAGATTTCAATCAAGATTTTCAAAAATCAATTTCTTTATTCAAACAAATTAAAGTTCTGTATTCAAATTTAAATGCAATTTCTTTGACAACTGGATCGCAATCTTGAATTAGAAGCAAAGTTGTAATGTAAAGGCCTACCTTGAGCTGTGTCATACTGATCCTAAGATCAGATTCATTGAACTCATAAGGGATGTTCCAACCAAGAGGACCAAACTTTCTTCTCTCTTGGGTCAGGGCATGGAAGAAACACAGACTGAATAGAAGCTTCTGCCAGACCACAGGCTGTACAAAGACAAAACATGCATAAAATAATTAACAAAGCAAATTATAGTATTAGTGATGATGACAAAATTCATTGGGATGTTTATAATGCCTATGACAATGCCTGTATACAAAGGAAAATAACATGACAGATTACAGAGAGTTATCTTGAGGGTATGTCTCTGGATGCATCATAAATGTTAAAGCACTTTCTAATCATTTAAACAGCTAAACATCAAAGCTTCTTCTTTTTCTAATATTGATTATTTGTATGGAATAGTCATTATAATGACTGACAGCAGATACATATGGCACAAAGAGGGAGTATAACAATGTATTTGATCACTCGAATTTAGTTTTGAATCATTCTAAGTACTTACAGAATCAAATTTCAAAGCAGACATGAAAATACTGATGCACATATGGTAGCAGTATTATTTATTTACTTTGGAGTGATTACCACAAAAAATCTCTTAGTATCATCCTTACAATAAAATGGGAATATATGTGACAGACATGAGAATCTCAAGATGAATAAACATCTTTGATTGTGAAGAGAAATTCTACTAACCTTGTTGCATCCTTCAAAGAAGCTTGGATCTGAGATAGGATCATTGAGGTATGATCTGGTGAGATTAGCTCTCAATCCTTTAGGCGGTTCATTGGTCATCTTAACACCTGCACCATGGAATCAGAGATAGATATCGTGACATCAATTTGAGGGTTCAGTGACACAAAGACGTATAACTCCATATTTTGCCAAAATGAGTATTTGATATCAAAATTTTCAGAAAAATGTGGACTTTCCAGGAAACACAAAAATTTAACTTCACCTAACACCCCATTGAAGTCAATGGCTAGTGAAACATAGACTTAACTGCTTAAGGCCCAAGTGCTCAGTGACACATAAACCACTTTTTTTCAAAATGGCCAAAATGGAGTTACGTCTTTGTGTCACTGACCCCTTAAATTATTACAGCTATACAACATATCACATTCAGAAGAGAAAAGTCTTAAGAATCAACTAAAGGGTGTCCTCAAGATGCTAATTTTTTTAATGTAGAGGTGTGAATACATTGTCAGGCAGTGGATCACAGGGTCTGCGGTTTGCAACACTAATATTCTTTGGCAAGACGTTAGTCTACATTTGCCACTCTCTACCCAAGTGTTCAATGGGTACCGGTAGGAAGGAATTTCTTGAATGCTGTGAGCACCAAACTGGTAGCCTAGCGGATAATATTGGAGCCTCCTGATCACCTTAGGTGGTTGACATGTGCACTATATAAATATCAAATATTTAAATTATTAGTTATTACTATTCAAAAATATGTTCTTGTTCTACATTTGTATCTGCTTTATTTCTCTTTTAAAAAAATGTTATCTGATGGGTTAAAGTACGTACCATTCTGTAGGATGGATACTGGGAAGGCATCCGACGGGTAACTGGTTAACCACAGTCTGAAATCGCTATGCACGTTTTCCGGTATCAGCACCTCCTCACAGATAAACTCTAGCCTTGGCATCCAGCTTGTTGCCAAGTGACAGTTCTGCAGGACCACCCATGTACCCGCTTCGCGAGCAGATTCGATCATCTTCTCAGCGATGGGACCTTGGCCCTGCCCGAGTGAGATGGTGCTGATGCGTGGCCCGCCATACCCGTTATCATCAGCATACTTCAGCAGACCAGCCATAGGGTCAGCTCCAGGGGACAGCACAAACACCAGAGGTGCGCAGCTGTGGGAGTCCGCGAAGCTGCCGGCGAGGTCAAAGGTGGGAGGCTCGATTTAGTTGCGACCGAGTTGGTCCACGATGTAGTTTTGGACAGCGGGTACCATCTTGTCGGGTCTGAGGGCGCGGAGGATGATCATCTTGGGCATACCTGTCACCATGTCGTAAGGGGCGGGGTAGCTCTGTTCTTGAGGAGCGGCTGAATCATAGACTTCTTTCCAAGCATCACAGTTGGTCTTCACATCTGATTGAACAAAATAGAAATAAACAATACTCTCACTACATACATGTACCATTAAAGCATCTACTTTCTTAATTAGCTCAGCAATGCCCAACAAAGTCTCATCATTTGAAATGTAACAGATATTGTTAAACATGAAATGTTCAGTTGGGATAGAAACAAATTATAAAATCTCCAAGTTAAGAAGTGTTAATTACAACAATATCATTAAAACTTTGATAAAAACATCATCACTCTACACGAGCACGCACTGGTGAGATATGATGCAATAACCATCATTTTTGTTAAATGGTGTGACAAATTATTTTTTTTTAATTAAAAAAAAAACAAACACACCCACAGCTTGGCACAACAATGGCCCTTATACTTTCCTGATTGATTTATGCATTACAAAAATTAGAATACATGAAGTGCTTTCATTCAAGTCTTGCCACAACAGTTTTTCTCAAGTAATTTATTACTCATGTGTGAACATGGTATCTGCCTTGCTATCCTCATAACCAGATTCATATAAGGCAGCAGAACAGAGTATATGCATATGAACTTACTTTGCCTGAGTCCATCTAGGCTCTCTAGTTCAGAAGCCCTGACGATCTCTGCCCATGCTCTATCAGTCAACCAATCAGGGCATGGGTTAGGGTAAGGGTTCTCTAAGGCCACGCCTCCAGTCAACAGGAATCGCCACTCAGTATCATCAACTTTACCCCTGAAAAAGACAAGATCAACATGTATCAAGATTGTAGCATACATGTATGTTGTAGTAAGATATCATTATGGTAGCCACATCTACAGGAAATTAAAATTCATAGTCCTAAAGCCCCACTGCACTACTTATAGCTACTTGCGCCCTCTATATAGCAACCAATGCCTAATCCGTGCATGTTGATCACCCATTATCCCTTTTTCTTATGTTAATTGAGAGCTGATTCTATGAGATAACCACCTGTCAGTGACCTTGCAGGGAGGTCTAATCCCCCATGGCCAAACTAGTGCAGATGGGTTTTAAATGAATAACCTGTGTTTAAACTAGGGTTTTATCGTTATTAATAACTGATCTTTAACCATATCCTGTAGAACTGTCTTCTCCAACTATTCATACAAATGGAAGGCACGTGCATGTCAATTCTTGGGTAGATGAGAGTATTTCACTCATCAGTACTATCTTTGAGTTCAAAGACTTATATCAATGGATATAATTACAAGGACAATTATCCACAAATTTAAAAAAGAAGAGAGATTGAAATATATAATGGTAGATTGGGTGACCTAAATGAATGTACACTCGTTTCATAAACACCATATTCCATGGCTAGCAAAGCTTCTCTGCCAAATATTAACAAAAGAGCAAAAGAAAAAATTTGGTGTATTGACTTAGGAAACATACAGCATTTCAATTAAAGAGTATGTTAAATCAATTTTCATCATTACCGATCAAGAGGACAATGAGGCTATGCATGTATGATAAAGCAAGAAAAGCATGAGGTTATGAAAGATTGACGATCCTTACTTGCTCGTCATGATGCCGACAGCCAGGATGGTTGAGAAGAGAAGTTTATCTTTCTCAAAGAGAGATCTGCAGACGTTCTTATAGATGCTATCGGTGAAGTGATCGTTGAGATTATCAATGCGCTCCTCAAGGACGGTCGACTTGCGACTGTTCTGGATGGACTGTAGAGAAAGCAAAGACATCATCATCAATGACTTTCAAACTGTACATTTACTGCAAAGACAAACGTTCTCATTGAAAAGATGGTTAATGAATTGTATTTGAGACACAAGTTTTTTAACATTATGGCATTCGAGGCGGGTTGACCAATAGCACTACCGATTCTTAGCATAAGATCATATGCATTAGGAAGAATCTTACGTGTACAAACTGTCTATTCAGAAAAGATTTGTATGAACTGCAAATGTAACTACAAAAAGGCAGAGGATTGAAACGCCTGTTTTTAACCATCGATTAATTAGAGAAAACATTCTGTGAGCACCTTCCTACACTTATCTGAATGTAGAAGTTTATGAGCTATGTAAGCAAATACTGGTACATGGGTTCAATGTTAGCTCAATCATATGCTTACCTGAATGTACAGGTTTATAAACCATGTGAGCGAATACTGGTACATGGGTTCAATGTTAGCTCAATCATATGCTTACCTGAATGTACAGGTTTATAAACCATGTGAGCGAATACTGGTACATGGGTTCAATGTTGGCCAGTTCTGAGATGCAGAAGAAGAGTGTTGCAGAATGGACAGCCACAGGTTGGTAGCCATTCCTTGTCTCATCGATCTCCTTCTCAGTCGCTGAAGCAATTTCCTAGGGAGGGTCAAAATGATAAATAAAGGTCATTTTCTTCATAGTAATCAAAGATTATTTTATTAATCTAAGTTATTAAAAGAATGATAGTGACTAAAGATACATATCTTTAAATCTGCCTTCATTCTATTGCTTTGTTTTGATAATATACATTGCCATTTCCATCTCTTTGAATTACTACCACATCTAATCTATGCATCCATTAGTTTGTCTAGCACCTTCCTTATGGTCTGTCTGTCAGTTGCATGTACGTGTCTACCTGTTATCTTTTTTTCTTTCTTTCCTTTGTCTTTTTTCTTCTTCTAGTTTTCTATCTGTCTCATCTACCTATATCCATCTCTTTATTTACTCTATCTATGCATTGCTTTGTTATTTCCATGAACAGATTCCTTTACCTCTTAACTTCTACGCTTTTGTATCATTCTCTATCAATCTAACTACTACTTTATTTACTTCCTCTACATATCTAGAGATATATCGGGTTGTACAAGAATGCTACTTGATATCTATCAGCGAATCCTTCCCCTCCGCCTTTGTTTCTCTCTGCGTTCTTGCATCATCCTCTCTCAAGTTTCCATACCTGTTTAGCAGAGATCTCCTCCGAGAGTGTCTTGGACGAAGACAGGACCTTAATGGCCGTCTCGTCCTCCAGAATGTTTCCCTCCGATGCCGAGAGAATCTCCAGGATCTTGTCCTCAATCTCCTTTAGCTGCTTCTTGTTGCTGGCACTCTCAACGATCAGTTGGTTCTTCTTCTCTTCCAGTTCAGGTTTCTCCTTGGCTGCTACCAGACCGAGGAGCTGGTCTTGGAGACCCAGGGGTGTGATCATGAAGTTTACCAATGCAACCTAGGATGGCAAAGGTAAGAGACACATCATAATGGATGGGAGCTAGAAGACAAATTCTCTAACATGTTAATCAGCTAAAAGTAGCATTGATTGAACCATTTTATATACTATGCCTGAGGTAAACTTGGACTAGAGTCTAGATGCAAAACATGTGTTATACCAAATCACATAGTATCCAGCAGATAATATCCCCGTACTTTTCCTGAAACACAGTTGTTTGTAATACTGACAACACTTGTTTTGACCTTTTGAATAGGAGAAACATTGTAAAAGGACAGAAAATTGAATCAAGAATGATGTAACCCCAAGGCACGAGCTTATTGTTGAAGGACACATCTTCATATTTTATAATGATAAAATAATAATATATTGCATTTATAAAGCCCCTTTCATTGGATAAAAATCTCATAAACAAGAAATACTATAAAAATAAACAAAAGAGAGTACATAATCATATTTTTACAGAAATTACTGCTAGCATTTGTAAAGTTATAACTGATCTATTTACAAATAAATCTTGTTTCAGGTAAAGTAGAAAGAGCTGAATGAGCTGCTTTTGCATGAATTGTATATTTCTTTCATGACCTGCCACCCAAAAAGACCAGATAGAAGGTGATTGTTTGTCTTACCTTGACTGAGATCTCAGGTAGATAATGAGGGTTTCTCAGGGATGTAGTGATGTAGAACCTGAATTCTGGTGACCATTCAATCACATTCTCACCAAGGCGAATTGACTGTAGAAGTAAGAAGAGCAAGGAATTATTAGATACAAATTCATGATGTCTACAAATATCTAACAAAATATTAATGATAAATACAATACCAATGAATTATTTTGATCATATTTCATTTAACTTCACATATTTTTGTCACCTTTCTTTTCACTTCTATTTTTCATGAATAATTTCACATGAAACAGAAGAAAAAAAGAAGAAGCAGGAAATAGATAATCACAATTTAATTTGAACCTCAAGAAGAAGCACCTATACGTTATGGTACAACGGTGTGGTATATGTTCATATACCACAACAATTACATATTTCATAAGCTATGACAAGATGAGCATTCACTTTGTATTCAATAATTGAAATTCACAAGTTACAGTAGTGATTGATGAACAGTTTCATTTTTTCAAACAGAAAGTCAAGTTAGCATGCACAACTGTTAACAGACAGTAATTAAGTCCTGAATACAAACAAAAGGTATGAATTACAACTCATCTCCGTAACACGATTTACTTCATTGAAAATTTGGTAGTTTGCATTTTTTCCCCAATTTTGTAAACAATATGGTACTTTTTCCCTTTTGGTGCTCCTAAATATCCATCACGATCATCGTCATCACCACACTCCTCCTCCTCATCCTTATTTCTATCACTTACCAAGACACCTGATATTTTGAAGGTCTGCTTAAGAAGGATGGATTCGAGGAGAGGGTCCAACTCCTCTCCGACGTTCTCCAAGAGGACCGGTTTACCAAACTGGATGCTGTTCTCTAGGGTTCTTACATAGTTGGGATCAGAGAGCTTGATGATTGACAGCTGGTTGGCTTTCTCCATGTTCTTCACCCATTTATTAGCTTGACCTGTCATGGTATGAACATAGGATCTCTTGATAACTAACATACTAAGGATCTGGGACCTGTTTCACAAAGCCTTTTTTCAATGACAGATGTCAAAATCAGTGACAAATCTGCTGATAACCAATCAGAAACAAGGATATCAGTAGCTTATAACAAAAACTGTAATTTATCACTGATGACAAGCTTTTGTGAAACAGGGCCCAGGATATTACAATACAGGAAAGGGGCCAGCTCTCTGTACTAATCTCCTAAATAGTTTTAAGGAAATAGAATGTCACTGAATATGAGTAAGAACTCCCAATCAGGAGAATGGGAAAATGATAAGTTAAAGCGACAAAGCAAACATGAAATGAAGCAGACAATTTTTCAATGTAAGGCCTCAGTAGTCATTCAGCACTGCTATGCTATAGTGCAACTTGAAGCTGGTGAGAAAACACAGCTCTAATATGACAGACATCAAAACAAATACTTGGTGGTTGTCTGGATCATCATTTGACTAAAAGTATATTTCTTTTTTGCCATGAGTAATTCACACCACCTAATTGTTTCTTATAAGCTCTGACAAAGAAAACCTCACAAATTCAAATTAGGATCATTAAAACTTGGTGAATTTAGGTATCGTAATGGAACAACATTTGTTTTAAAGAACATTGAAAAACTGTACAGTGATTGAATTAGTCTGGAAAAAATATTTAAACAATTTTGGGGGCTTCTTTTCAAGCTTGCTTGCATGAAAATAACACTCTTTAATTTATTTTGCATTGAACTTTATGCAATTTTGGGGGACTCTTTTATTATGACTTTTGGGGGCTCTTTTGGGCATTTCAAAGGGCTACTTTGCTTTGAGCCCTGTGTATTTTTGATTAGGGGTAGCAACAAAAAGGATAAATTTTGAGCTGAAGACTTAAGTTGGTACTCACCCTGAGGGTCAATCATGAGGGGCCATCTCCTTGAGTTGGATACAATGATACCATTATCAATAGAGAAGGAGTCTACAGGCAGACCAGCAATGTTCCACGCTCGGATCTTCACAGGTTCACCTAACGTAGCACTCAGAGAGAACGTCTCAGAACATGGGATCTTCTTCTCTTGACAAAGCTTCAGCCATTCATCAGTAGCTTTCTGCAAATCACAAGCATGGGTTCATAAAGACAAGGGTTACAATGGTCACCACTGTTTGGCTTGAATGCATATATTTTCAATGATACTGCAGATCGACTTATAGCTTCTGTTACTGTGCATAAAGGTAATGGATTTGTGTGTAAAATAAATCGATTATGTCAATTATTTTGCTTCCTGATTCTATTGTTATTATATTATATCATTAATATTATAAAGTGCTCAAAACATAATCATTTCATATTGAAATTGTATGTACACTTCATCCATACCCATCTAAGACCTGCTTGAAAGTAAATGTAAGCAAGTAGAGAAATCCACTGTCATAGTTTATATAATGCAATTGAGAAAAAAGATGTGTTTGGTTGATCAAGATGGATTTACAAGATTTACAAATTTGTTAAAACCACAGCCAAATCTCTACAAAGTATAATAATAGTACATTGCTTTTAAAAAAGTCAGCTATGGACTGATTCACACTATACATGTACATGTACTTAATCACTTCTGCAATATCAATATATAGCAATTAAGTTCAATGGTTGTATTTGCTTGTGGACCAACCTGTCTGTAGTCCACGGTGAAGGTTCCTAGGTATGCTACCACACCGGCTGATATCAAGACATCACCTGTGATAGAGATAAACTTCTGACCTAGAAGATTAGCTGCCAACTCCCACCGATCCTTCTCTCCTCCTAGACCACCAATCAGCTTCTCGGCACGGTCAAGCTTTTGAGAACAGAGCTCGATGTTTGCCTCCAGGTCCTGCTTCTTGTCCACCATGCGCTCCAGCTCGTCATTGAGAGCCTGGAGCTTGTCCGAGACCTCCTTGAGCTGAGCTCGTTTGGTGTTGAGCTTCTCCATCTGGATGGCCAGCTCTGCCTCAGCTTCGGCAAGCTTCTGTTTCTTAGGTCCTACC
Source organism: Hemicentrotus pulcherrimus (assembly GCA_003118195.1). NCBI lineage: Eukaryota > Metazoa > Echinodermata > Echinoidea > Camarodonta > Strongylocentrotidae > Hemicentrotus > Hemicentrotus pulcherrimus. Next base: position 18,540 of record BEXV01003201.1, on the reverse strand, counting down.
ACCTGGTGTTAACAGAAAATAATATAAAGATGGTAGATCAAAGATCACCTCAGCAAGGATAGTTGAATATCTGTTTGATATTCCATACCGACAATACACCATATACTTTATGTAAATTTACTGTGACCTATGTGTTTTCACATCCACCATATCTAGATAATGTTATTGGCACTATGGCAGGAAAGCTCATACTATTGATTTTTAACCTTATCAACATACATAAAACAAAAATATTTGCAAAATCTCTGCTATTGGCTCTGGTCATGTATGTCAATGAGGCATCAACAAAGAATTACCAACGTGATTGTTTACGTGATAGTCAAGACCTCCTATGATAGACAAACTTAATCATGTGACCTCACATTGACCAATCATGTTGCATTGCAAGATTTTTGGCATGTGGGATATAATTGGTCGCATTTCTTGGGAAAGAACTACATATTATTCATTAGATATCTCATTACATATTCATTAAAACACCCTGAGCTTACAAGATACTTTTACTAGAATAACAGAGATCTATACTTAATGACATGAATATGTTGGTTACCTTGGCCACACGATCATAGACATCCATAGCCCGGACCCACTTGCAAAGGCCTTCACAAGCAGTGGAGATGTTCTTGATAACTTCAGGCTTGAAGTCTGGGTTTGGTATGTACCTGGTGTAAACAGAAATCAAACATATGTTTGTATCATTTTCACCACTTTACAAAATGAAAAATATGTATCAGTCCATTGCCTTTTGTCCATCACAGAAGTATTATGTGGAGGTGTCATGGTATAGTGGTTCGTTCACTGCAACTTCAATCATAAGGTTGAAGGTTTGAATCCCAAGCCAGCACTAAAGTCATTTGGCTAGACATTAATATGCATTTGCCACTTTCCACCCAGGTATAAATGGGTGATTGATATGCTTGAGCACTAGATACTTTGGCAGCTTGGCTTTAACCAAGGTGATGATGTTAAAGCATCAAATCATGAAGCCAGAAGTACATTAAGTCTTATTATTTCATACAAAGTTAACGCCCTTCTGGATCCAAACAGACTATATTTAGAACACTTAACAGTTTCTAGAGGGTATGCAGAGAAAAAGGCTAAACTGGAACAGGAGTCAACTTACTTATCCCGGATCTTTTTCATTATAGCAGGAGCGATGTTGTCCTTGTCGTATTGCTTGAGGATTTCCAGGAACTTCATGTCTCCCAGGAGCTTCTGGGAGGGTCCCCAGAAGTCCTCCACCATCTTACCGCTGCCGTTGGGGTCGGGCTTACGCTCGGGTTTGACTGAACGCATCACGCATACCGACTCCAACACAAGCCTCACACCACCAGGAGGGTTCTAGGGTTAGAGAAAAAGGAGATTGGCTCAACACTGATGCACTGAAACCTGTATACAAAGACTGCTCAAGGGAGACCAGGCATGTGGTCTTTATAGGCAGGTGGTCTAACTTTAGTTTAGGTTTCAATGAGAAACACTGCCCTTTACGCCTTTACTGTGTATTAAAATACAGACAGGTCGCTGTAGTATAAATTTTGATGAAAAGCCCTGTAAAATGGAACAAGTGGAACTTTCTGTGCATTTGTCTTTTCAAACACGTAACATCAAGACAAAAACAATGATTTCAAAACATATCAATTATACCTGGGCCCCCTGTTTCATAAAACTTATTATCAATAACAAGTTCCAATGACTGTTATAAGCTACTGAAATCATTGCATTTGATTGGCTCAGGGCAAATTTGTCCTAGAATATTAGCATTTGTTATTGATAACAAGTTTTATGAAAGAGTAAGGCAGAAAGATTAGAGGGCAGATATAGAGAGCTCACCTTCATAGATTTGACCATAGAGATGTCACTGGGTTTGAGAGTGTTGAGAGCAGATAGAGAAGCTTCCAAGGCAGGGATAGCTTCAGCAAGGTCTGCTTCACAATCAGACTTGATCCCCTGTGCTACACCAGCTGCCGCATTGGCTACGGCTTCGTCTGCTGCTACAACCTGGTGTATGGGATAGAATACAAGTTCAAAGTATGGCTCTGGTTTGAAAAATGATTTCTAACAAGAAACTTTTGCGATGTAAATCTTCAGTGATTTGTAAAGAAGAGTGATTTTTCACCGCAAGAAACTTTCATGTAGTGCAAAAAACCAGTGTCTTGTGAAATGATTTTGCGGCTGGCACTGTCATGAATCTAAACCACTTGCAATCATGCTTGAAAGCCTTTGGTCTTCCAATAACAGAGGTTACATTAACTTGGATTACCTTCAGTTTTAACTTTTCTTTGATTAAATTTCAGTTATCCTCCAGATAGCTAAATAAGAAGAAATGTTCCTGTTTTTCTCATTCCAATTAAACACTACAATGTAAACTGAAATTCTTCACCTCAGAATTTGATTAAACGATCTGTAAATTATGCAAAAAGTTTTTGATTGAAACCCCTTTGAAAGAAATCCGTGTGGCGCCCTTCAGGGATGGAAACAGGATGGAAGCAGGCCTTCTTGAGGAATACTGACTTACCTCTTTCTGTGCCTCCACCTCCACCGTATCCTGCTCAATCTTCTCCATGAGAATGACAGTCTCCTCGGAGGTCTTGATGAGCTCCGGCTGGAGATCGGTCAGCTCCTGCTGCATGACGGACACCTGGGACGCAGCGAAGGCCAGCTTCTCAAGACCCACCACGTATCGGTTCTTCATGGTGGCGATCTCGTCCCGTTTCAGCTGGAAGAGCTTTTTGAAGGTGAGGATCAGCTCCAGGTAGCTGGTCGGGGTCACATAGTTGTGACGACGCAGTGTGTTTAAGAACCTGGGAGATAAGTATAAGACACATTAAATATCTGTTTCTCAAAAGGCTACAAAGTCCTTTCCTATTGCTAAATTATCCTTAAAAAATTATTTTCAATTTTAATGAAAAACATAAGTTAGAGTATTGTAATTAGGAATTCCTTGTTTCAAGCTTTCAAATTTGGATATAAACCTAAATAGATATGCACCTACAAAATATATCACATTAAATCTTGCTGTAGCTTCAAAATTTAGGATATTGCATCATGTCTTTTAGATGTTACTAGCACATTTATTCAAGTTGTACAAAGTGTTAAATAAAGTTTCAATCAATGCTTGATCAGGTTCCAACTCTGTCTCAGCACCTGCAGTTAATGAATTTAGATTTTCACCCATACATAATATAACTTTATGATCATACTTTCATATAATCCTCCAAGAAGAAAATGATTTTATTCACAGGTTGTCATCAGACAACTAAATGTACATGTATGTACAATCAACAGAAAAGTGTGAAGAAATAATGATTAAGAGTCCTGTCCCTTTATATACACAGACACTTACTCTTCAGACATCATGCGCACTCTCTCATGGAAGTGTTTGCACATGGCGACAGATTCCTTGCGGACATGATCATCAAGGTCCATGTCTTCAAAGAACTTCTCAGCGACCATCTCCAAGGCATCTTCTGGCCAGGCCTAGCAGTAATCAAGAATTATATACACAAATACTATGAGCTTCTCTAAAGGATATTCTATTCGACTATTTTCAAGTTTCATGTACCGAACATTTAAAAGAATCAATTCATTTTTTTTTTTCAAACTTTTATAAAACATACAGGGGGCATGAGACTATGCAGTTAGCTGATACTAGTTTTCTTCCTGTCTTTCATTTTTACTTGGAACTGATTAAACATGAAATTAATTTTAAATATTAAAGGCTATTGTATATTTTCAAATTATGGCGTAAAGGCCTAAACAAAAACATGCACACCCACATACACATAAAGCTGCTGGTGCACTTGGTCCATCTACCGACTAATTTTGATCAGAGGTTCTTGCTTTTATGCTATAACAATAGAATCTTTCTTAATAGAGTGGCATCATTTTCTTCCTTTAATGTATGCCTACCTGGAACCAGTCAATAGTACAGCAGTTGATGAGAGAAGGGAACATCCTCAGTCTATTCCTGAATGCATCTCCTATAGGACTCATGGCCAGGACCACGTGAAGATGTTTACGTACTCTCTCAATGAAGTAGTTATACATGGCAAGAGGTGTAGCTTCTATCTTTTTACCCTGTAATGGTAAACAAGAAAACAATTAAGAAATAAGCACAATAAATGAAGAAAAAAAATCAATCAACTTAAATTGGTGATATAAAAGCTAGTATAACTCATTGCAATATGAGGTTGAAGGTCTTCATAGAAGTACCGATTACAAAAAAAAACAACAAATCTTTAATCAATAAGACGGTTTATCTTCTTCAATTTCTATATATGTCATTCCATTAAAATTTTAGGTCCTCATTTTAGATCATCACCAAGAACGAGAGGCTATACAAATTTATTCACGTTCATGTAACTGTTAATTCCAAATATTGACCATGAAGATTACTAAATTGAATAAATTCACAATGTCTGTAATGATACTTTCTGCCTTGTAATATGTTTCATTCAATCTTGACTGTGTTAACTCATTCATGAGGCAATCCAAGGCTATTCTGCAGATATACGTATCAACCAGTTAAAAATGATTTGATTTTGTATATAGATGTAACAAAATATTCTGCAGACCCTAGCCTGAGATACTTCGAGAACTATTTAAAGCAGTTAAAGCTCACCTCGGCTCTAGCGACTGCCTGCATCTTCTCAATAATTTCAGCCTTTTCATCCGCAGGGTAGAGATTAGGGACATCCCCTGTGTTCAGGATCATGTTGATGTCTTCAACAAACGACTCGTCTTTTATCTGATTGTCACTGAACAGGAACGTAGTCTGTTTGCCCTCTGCACCGGTCTTCAACAGAAGCTGCGTTCAGAAACAGAGAAGCATGTTATACAAAGCTCTACTTTAATCATAAAATAAGAAATTATACAAACAAATACGAAATCCCATATCCCTTTCAAGAAACATCTATTTATCCTCCGTCAAATTTATATGTTTTTTTGTAGTTATCCTATTTATCTATCTCAACAAAGACATTGTATTTTGCTTTTCAGTATTGATTCCATGATTGTAGTTTAAATTTTGTTTGTATTGTCATGATGTAACAAAGAGAGTTTAGAATTCAATCAAATGAAAATGAATTATAAATAGCCACACTGTATTTTACCAAACTTTGCAAAAACAGGACCTGTTTAATAAAACTTTTTAACAATAGCAAGTTACATTAACTGTCATAAGCTAATGAAATTGTTGCATTGATTTGATTGCCTGTAAGCAAATTTGTTGTATAAATGTGACACTTATTGATATTGCTATTGATAAAAGGCTTTATGAAAAAGGGCTCTGTTTCTATGTTTGTACATTTAGTACATACTTTACTCATAATCTGTTCCAGCAAACACTAAACATTCAAAGCTCTGTGAATACTTTATAGTCTAACATAAAAATTCTACAGTTCAGGTATTTGGTGCTGATGAGATGAAAATAATAATAATGATAATAATAATACCACGTCTTGTTTACCTAGGGTAGCCTCATCAGTATTAATACTGTTCACCCTGAGGGCCCTGCAATCATATTTTTACCCAGGCTTTAGCCGAGCTACCATGACAAGGCACCTAAGCCGTCAAGGAATTTCCTTCTATCAGGTACCACTTTACTACACCTGGGTGGAGAGCGGCAAATGTAAAATACCTTTTTTAAGTCTTCTCTCCATTCATTATGTGTGTAATTCTTTGTGATTTCAATCTGGAAGAGCTCAAAATCTGCCATGGACGTAGCCAGCTTGGTGGCACTCTGACGTCCACTGCCACCGATACCTGAATGAAGGAAGGAACAAAATTTATTCATTTTATGTTCTAATTAAGGATTAATCAATTAAAAGAATTAATTACTACAATAGGATAAAACATTAACAGTGTCTATAAATAATATTGATGTTTATCAATAGGGAGGGAGATGTGAGTTGTCCTAGCTGTACGTCCACTTGGTCAGCTCTTTGTCTTCACCTACAAACTGGCTCAGGCGACCCCTGTTCGAAACTGAGTCACGTCGGATGGTGACGTTAATGGTCAGTCTCCAGACGTAAATAATCATATCTGATTGATACACTTTTGTAAAAACCCAATTACAGACATAAACAATAAACTTGAGTATCTTATTTCTCAGTCATTGGTAAAAATATCTAATTCTCATTTCTTCTTTTCATTCTATAGAACCTTTTAAGGTTAACCTGACTAGAATAATACAAATGAGAGTGGTTTTGTGTATTGCACACATGTCTGCAACAACTTGATACTTCTGGGACTTCAATATTGTTTTCCCAGTTACACCTGAGCGACAAAATACTTCAAATTTTATCATAAACCGATTTACTTGTACAGCTGATTAATATTTTGATGATTTTCCTTTCCATAGTTCCCTATGTCGTACAATGATCATGGAAATCAGATCAAAATAACTGCAGGTTTCACAGACGATCTTAGAATTCATACTTATCTGATTGAGTTGAAGACTTACCGATGAGGAGTGCATGTCCATTGTCTTGTTTGAGAACACGGCTGACCCTAGAGATGTGCTCGATAGCAAACTTGAACATGACAAGTGACATGGGTGCCTTGCTGATCTGGTTGAACTCGCTCAGGTAAAACTCCATGGTCCCTGTCAGCTCTTTGATGTTGGTGATCTCGTTGTACGTTTTATCGTCAGAGTCGGGGTTGCCAAAGTCTCCAAAGAACAAAGATCTAGAGAGAGTGTGAATACAAACAATCATTTCAAATGAAACATATTCAGTAATGAAGGGAAAACCTACACAAAGTACACGACAGTTATCATGATCATTGAAGATGAATGCTATCTATGCAATCATATTCCAGATTCTACAGCATATGTTACTGCATCTATTGGTATTTTACTGGATGACCCTGGCAATAATAGCCTAATAGTCCACTCCAAATTTTATTAAACCGAAACAGAAATTCTTTTTGCCCAATTGATCGTGAGCCCTGCAGCCACTGAGCAGCGCCAGATCGACGTTGCTCTATCCCTGAAACGCCAAACATGGTAGCAACAANGCATGTCCATTGTCTTGTTTGAGAACACGGCTGACCCTAGAGATGTGCTCGATAGCAAACTTGAACATGACAAGTGACATGGGTGCCTTGCTGATCTGGTTGAACTCGCTCAGGTAAAACTCCATGGTCCCTGTCAGCTCTTTGATGTTGGTGATCTCGTTGTACGTTTTATCGTCAGAGTCGGGGTTGCCAAAGTCTCCAAAGAACAAAGATCTAGAGAGAGTGTGAATACAAACAATCATTTCAAATGAAACATATTCAGTAATGAAGGGAAAACCTACACAAAGTACACGACAGTTATCATGATCATTGAAGATGAATGCTATCTATGCAATCATATTCCAGATTCTACAGCATATGTTACTGCATCTATTGGTATTTTACTGGATGACCCTGGCAATAATAGCCTAATAGTCCACTCCAAATTTTATTAAACCGAAACAGAAATTCTTTTTGCCCAATTGATCGTGAGCCCTGCAGCCACTGAGCAGCGCCAGATCGACGTTGCTCTATCCCTGAAACGCCAAACATGGTAGCAACAACTCCCTTCTTTTAACGTCTTTTGGTATGACGCGGCCGGGGTTCGAACCCACGACCTCCTGGTTGTGAGGCGGATGCTCTACTGACTGAGCCAACACTCCGGTCATGCTGTTGCATACAGATTTGATTTTAAAATATATTGTCTGTTTGACACAGTGTTAACGCACTTTGGGTTCTGAACAGACAATATTTCATGTCATAAATATTTTCAAATCAACATCAGAAACAGTGATTATACAATTTAGATGATAGATATTCAGTCTATTTACTAGCTTAGGATATCTTACCTGATATTATCATCGATGAGTTTTCCAGAGGGAGTGAGATGACTCAGGACTTTATCCATGCTCTGCTTAAACATAGACTGTGTGGTTTCTTTCACAATCTCAAAGAATGTGATTCTGTTCATGAAAAGAAATAACAAAATGTTCAATTAACCCCTTTGCTCACTGGAACCGGGTAATCCCTGTGTTAAGCATATGGGAATTAGATAATTCAGAAGTCATCGGGGTAATATATGTTTAAGTCATTCTCATATCTTTATGCTACTAGAATTTAGAGTTTATCTTAAAGATCTTCGGAACCAAGATGTCGATGACTACAGCAGCAATAACTAGACTGGCGGGAACATGCCCTTTAATAGTAACTGCCCTGATCATCAAGTACAATCAATTGTCTTTAATAGTTGGCTACTTAGTGATGTCATCTGGATGTAATACAGTCAAACCTGTCTATAGCGACCACCCAAGGGAAACATAAAAAGTGGTCCTTGTAGACAGGTGGTCTTTGTAGACAGATTCCTTTAGTACATGTTTCAATGAAAAACCATTTTCATAGGGAAACAGAATACGTGGCCTTTGTAGACAGGTGGTCACTAAAGCAGGTTTGACTGTACAATCAAATGTCTCAGTTGGCTACTATGTCATCTGGATGTAATACTACATGACATTATAAGGATTCATGAAGCAGTTTTGGAACATTTGCTGGATGATTCCCAAACAGGGTATTTACCCCAGATTTAAATATACGTATTTGACCTTAAAAAGAAATATCTAAACCTAATTTTGAAAGCACATTGATAGCAACAAGTCAGTATTATTTGTGAAGCAAGATTGTCTTGAAATACTGCAATCACAATACCTCTTAACAGTCCCTGTCCCCCTTTATAGCGCTGTGTATATAATACCATAAATAAACACATCATTGTCATGCATGTCTACGAGCACACGAATCACAACTATTAGGTATGCAATATTAACCTGTCTTTGTCATCGATCAATCTGTCATAGAAGACTCGATAGATCTCATGAATCCAGAGCCGAATCAGCTTGTCCTTGTCATCCTCCTTCATGACTGCCGATGGAACGAGAAGCACTCCTCGGATCACGCGGGCAAAGTCACGAAGGTTGAACACATAGTGAGACTTGGACGGTGTCGGTAGGAAGTTTGTGATGGCTTCTTTGTACACACCCAGAGTGGCTTGAACCATGATCTGTTGGGGACATAGATCAAGATTTGAATATGATTTGTTCTTGGGCGTCATATATTATGGTGATACTAGCCAGTTACTTCTTTTTTTCCTCTTTACTTCTCTCAGGAGAGAACAATGTTTTGATGTTTTGTATCTGACCCAAACATCAACATTAAGCACGACTTAATCAGAATGCTAAAATCGAATCAATAAAATACAGGACTTATAAAAAAAGGTTGACATGATAAACCCTTTCATTGTGGTCTTTTGTTACTGTCACATCACACAAGTAATGCTTACAACCAGAATTATATGATTGTCTTTAATAAGGTATTCTGAATCCTTATGGTGCACGCAGCACATCATCAATATCGCACAAATAATGTATCTCATATTTATGTTTCACGCCAGGTACTACTTGGAAAAAATAGAAGAAGCTATTACGCCTCAGGACTTGATATTTTCCTCTCTTTCACATATTTGTATAACATTATGTACGATTGAAATGGAAATAATGACATACATTTAACCTTTAAAGAGAGTATTTTTTGTATGTAGATGACCTTCTTGACCAGGCCCCTGTGGCCTTTATATGTTTTCTTTTTTCTTCTCGATTTCACATTACTTAACTTAATTATGAATTCACTATGTCAAACTTGTTTAGAAATAATATCTACATCTCTTAAGTGTAAGACAACAATGTCTCTATCTTTATCTATTGCACTGTTTATCTGTTTTTCAAAACTGAAAATAGAAAAATAAATAAACAAATGTTCACCTTTCCAAGTCGGGTGAAAGCGCCATCGAAGCCTTGAGCAAAATGCCAGTCACCAATAGATGTGAAGATCTTGACCATAGTCTCATCATCAAAGGAGTCGATGGAGATGATGTTATAATGTCTTGTGAAACGACCAGTTATGTGATTCCTACCTCCACCAGGTGGTCCCATGGCAGAGAGTAGAAGCTGAAAGACAGAATGATTGGATTTTGTTAAGATTCTGAGGGACTCTTCAAGAGAAAAGTATCTTATATAACTGGTATTTTTGGTTTCACAAAAAATAAGTTTGATCTCTGCATGAAGTATCAGCAATAATTTTCATGGTGGATACGCTGAACTGTAGATAAACTTTTGAAGTTTACACCATGTCATTCTTAGAAAGGAATAAGATAATATTGTGCAAATAACTATGAAGGCTTACATTATAAATTGTCTATACACAAATTTGAGAAATATATTCTATAATTAACCATAAAATTAATTCAAAGAAACAAGTTCCTTCAGCTGACACTTCCAATTATCAATCCAAATTATTCCACAATTATTCAAAGAGTTCCTTTGAAAAAAAATACAAATTTTATCACTATAATCTTCAAGCCTCTTTTAATATTACTGCTACATATAAAGTGACACCTGTATATAAAGACCACTCAAAGGAGATAAAAAAAGTGGTATTTTTAAAATGTGGTCTTTATGTACAGGTTCTTTTAGTACATGTTTCAATGAGAACCTCTTTTCAAGGGAAACGTAAATTGTGGTCTTTCAATACAACTGGTCGCTACAACTGTACATTCTCTATATTAAATGAAATGGGTTCTCCATAGTCATGGTAACTTTCTAATACACATGCCTGTATATCAGAATCCCCATTGCTATGTAATCATTACACAGATACGCAGATCTGCAGGGTTTGCTAAATTACTATGAATTTACAAGCTAAATTCTACAAGCAACCGTAAATTCACTTCACAGAAAATTTTACTTTTGCTTAAAAAAATGTTTGAACTGCAACTTTAAATCATCAATCCTGAACCATTTATGGTAACTTTCCTACATAAGGGGCTATACTATTACGGGCCCCTGTACTATATGATTATTATTTTTGTATTATATTATTGTGGGGCCTCCACAGAAAACAGTATTTAACTACTGATGGAGCGACCCTGCTAAAAAAGGTCTAATAAATAAATAAATATACTCACTGCATCAACGATCTCCAGTTTGGATGTGTCCTTCTTGTCATACCAATGTTTGTGATCGATCCACTGTCTGAGTAATTCAATGGGTGGCTGAGCTCCGTAGATCTCTTTAGCTGGCATGTTTAGATCATCCACAAACACAACACACTTCTTACCCATGGGTGGACCATATACTCCTTTGCGACGCCTGTCAAGAAAAAAAAACATCAATTACATGTAGCTTAGATATTTTTGGAAACAATGTGTAATTGTGAACAATAGTCACTTTGAGTATCAACAGATAATTGTTCACTGCTAATCATGCAAGCAGTCACTAAAAGAGAGTCCCAAATAGGATGAGCCAGCTGGTTCACTGATGTTTAGATGGTATCAAACATTTCATTGCAAATTGAATATGTTTTTATATGGTATTTAACATGCTCACAAAAAAAAATGATCCTCTTAATACTGCCTTCACATACATACCATTTACTCAAGAAATAGATGTACCATGCTTTTCAATTTGCCTTTTAGAACGGCAAGAGTTCTTTGGTTGATTAACTGCTTTATAATAGCTTTCGAAAACAGAGGTAAAATTAAACATACATATGCAATTCAGAAATAAAGCATCGCAACATAATTTCATGATATAATGAAGTACCGGAAGTCTTAACATGAGGAGCATTGATTGATTCAATTAATATCAGATTTTGAATATGACTTTCTCACCTGTCAAGTTTGGACATGATGATGTCTTGTGTCTGGTTCGCTGAGGTCCTGGCTGAGAAGTTGATGGTATTGGCAACATACCTGAAGAAAAGAAAAAGTCAAATCTTTCAATCAGAAGCCCTAAATCTAAATCAAGGATTATTCGTTAATAGATGTGCTTCCCTATTGACACTTTCTCAGGTAGACTGAAAAACTTGAGTCATCCGGTAACTTATAGGTAAGAAATAAAATCTTACCATTCAAAATATAAATCAAACTATATTGTAATTTCTCTCCCATCCTGGTGAAGTGATTCATTCACTTTATCCTCAATCCAAGGGATGATAGTTCAAATCCCAGCCCAGCATCAGTGTCTTTTGGCAAGACACTGATCCCATTTGCCACTCTCCACCCAGGTTTAAATGGGTACCTGGCAATAACTTAGGCCTTGTGGCGTGCGCCTGTAATCCAGCTAACAGTGGAAGTTACAAACTGATTCAGCCGAGGACACAGGTTCGAAACTGAGTCACGTCTTTTGGATGGTGACGTTTAAAGGTTGGTCCCCAGACATAAATAATCATATCTGATTGATACACGTCTGTAAAAACCCAACAAACACACACACACACACTCAGGTAAGAATAACTGCAGGGCCCTCAGGAAGGACAGCTGATGCTGATGGGGCTTCCAAGATAAGATAACCCTTGACTGAAGATTCTTACCTATCCTTTGGCATGCCAAGGAGATGATCATTGGCGATGGCTGATTTGCCCGTACCGGTAGGACCCACAAAGAGAAGCGGTACCTCATGAGAGATATAGGCATCCATGAAGTAGATCTGACGAACCGTCTCGTTGGTTTGGATGATCAAATCACTCACCTACACAAAACAAAAGATTGTTATTATTATCATTATTGAGTAATGATTGAAATATCATTATTTAAGTATCATTATTGGCGTGCTGTCGTGAAGACCACAGCATTGCTTTACAGCGCCACCTGAAGTTGATGATGATGATTAAGTATATGGCGTCACCTGTGCCTGTAACCCTTGGGTCTCTCTTCCTGGTATAACTGATCGGGGGGGTGTGCAGGTGGAACACTACACCGGGGTTTCCCCCTACTCTTATTGTGCAGTGAGTTCTTAACATGCATAGGTGGTGACTCTTTTCTACACGTAAACCAATTGAATTTGTTAAGTATTGGCTGAGATATGACCATCTGAATGAATAGATTTCAATAGGAAATCACTCTTCTTTTGCTCTGGTTCGTAATGTTATGAACCAGAGCGGAATAACAGTGATTTCAATTGGTTTTGTGATATTTGGACAGTATTTTCTATGTTCTTTCAGAAAAATTGAGTTCAAATTGAGATATTCTAAAAATAGATTTTGATGACATCACAGCTTCGCCACTCTATAGTAAATGCTAAATTCTGCACCAATTTTTGCTCTTTGCAAATTAAATGCAATCCTTTCAGTATCTTAAACAGCTATTGTAACTTGAAACTGATAATAAGTTTTATGAAACAGGGACCAGCTGGTAAAACACTGTATCCAACTTACCTTAGCTCCAGCTGGGATATCAATTTTAGACTTGTCTAGGTATGTCATCCAATCATTCCATTGACCGCTGGCAGCCTTATGGAAGTAGTAGTCATATATCAACCCTCTCTCAGGGAATGAATTGCTCTGAAAACAGACAAATATATATATACTGTGAAACCTGTCTATAAAGACTGCCCAAGGTAGAAAAGAAAAGTGGTCTTTATATAGGCAGATGGTCTTTAA
>BEXV01003200.1:27073-40281 GCA_003118195.1 Hemicentrotus pulcherrimus | reverse complement strand
GAGAGAGAGAGAGAGAGAGAGAGAGAGAGAGAGGGGGAGAGAGAGAGAGAGGGAGAGAGAGGGAGAGAGTGGGTGAGGGGAAGAGATGAACAAATGGGCAGGGGCGCCAATCAAACAATTTGAAAAGATTGGTTACGAATGGAACAAAATGCAGGTTCTATTTTAGGGTCTGTAATCATGAAGTAGAATTTAACAACCATGCAAGTGAGTAAAGTTCGCAGTTAACAACATCGCCAGACATTTGTTAACACGGTGGAACATGTTAAGGACTAAAACAAACCTTTCAGCCCAAACAAAAAAGAAGAAGAAAGAATCTTCATGATTTTTTTTTTAAACGGGTCACGGTAATATTGGGGAATATTAAATAAACTAAACCTAACTATTCAATTAAAAAATTACCTTTTCCCCTTCATGTTAAATACGCATGGGTAAATTAACCGTTATTACGGCATGTCTCTCGTTGTAATTAAAATTTTGTACTCTCTTTTCCCTCTTTTAAACAGATACCGACGAATGTGAACAAAACACGCATGATTGCGAATTGGATCGTGTTTGCATGAACACACCCGGTAGCTTCTCATGCGTTTGCATGGAGAATAAAACAGAAATCAAAGGAACCTGCGAAGGTATGATTCTATCATTTCGTATGTTTTCTCAATAATCGGCTAATTCGAAATTACCATTAAATCTGTGTCGTACTTAGCAACATTTCTATGCTATCATTTGGACGGACATTTTTTATACATGATTAAAAGGGCGGATCTACATATGAGGGAAAAATGGAAAAACACGTATTGGGCAATCAAAATCGACGGAAATTGTCAAAATATGAATCCATTTTTAATATATATTCTCACCCAATGTATTATTATTCTTAGATCAATCGTGAATTTAGCAACATCACAATACCACAATAATTATATTGCTTTTTATACCTGTGTATTTTCATATGAAAATGTACCAAGAGGTTTATTATTTCAAGATTGCAGTTATCATTATCATGCTATCTGTTTATTTCTTGTGTTTTTAATTCTGTTTTTGAATAGACGCACTGACAATATCGCTCAGCATTCGTCTTACATTCATCAACGGATTAAGCGTTGAATCTTATCCTTCTACGATTGATTCACAGAAGAACCAGGATCAGTTGGCCCAAGATGTAAGTTTTGAGAAGTTGCAGAGAAATAAAACTAAATATGTAGATAAAGGTTCACTTATGAGTATTTTCTTTCTGAAATATAAACATTGTTTACTGACATTTTTCTAATAATGACAAGTAACACTCATTTATAGTCAACCAAGATTTGAAATTATTTTGATTTCCCAAACTGCGTTCACTTCACTTAATAAGACATTGATAGGATACCAGGCTATCCTGAGCGAATGACGTTTTCAAAAACAAAACACAAATTCATATATAAATTTTATATATGAATATGTAAAATCTATTCTGAAAGAAAAGAGATGTTGAGTATTTCAGCTTTTGAAAGACGTACCTTAATTAAATATTGGTGATAGCTTTACTCGGCTTCATTGGAATCATTGGGCTTGTCTGGACAAAATTCCCATGAAAGGAAAATAACAAATGAATTGTATTGCTTTATATAAATCTTTTGAAGGTCTTGCGTTACCTCAATGCATCATCAAAATTGGGTGACGACACACTGCAGGCTGTTTCTGTGAAGAGCTACACCTTGACCGGAACTTATGTTCAGGTGTCCTTCCGGGTCGACGTAGAACCTGGTGCATCTTTGGATGAAACCAACCTAGAGCAGATTTTCATGGAATTGCTTCCAAGGTCACGAATTATTGCCCCAGATCATCAAGTCATGCAGGAAGGTAAAAGGTCCCATCTGAACCTGGGGCTGAAAGCCTTTAAGGAATGTTATCTTTAACACGTTCCCTATTTGGTTGACGAGTGGCAATGCCAACAAGCGTGTCCATTACAATTTGCTTTTGCCCCCGTTCTCAATCCCCTTCACCGATGGAAGTCTGAAAGCGATGCCCCCTTTAAACAAAATATTTTTTTCTTCTTTTTTTGCCGAATAAATAATTCTTCTACTCCGTCATTTTATGATAACATTAGATTTGACCTTGATCTCCATCTCTCTCACTCTCTTACGAAAACCCCAAATATTAGATGAAAATTTGATTAAAGAAAACAACAGAATATATTTCGTGAATATTTCCAATAAACAGATTTTAGTTTCCTTCATGGTTGGACCATCTTTGCAGTTGGAAAATTCAATCATTTTAATAATAATGCATTATTTTAAATCACCCTTTTCTTCTTTTACAGATATCAACGAATGTGAGCAATCTGCAGATGTTTGCCGTAACGGGAACTGTACAAACACTGTTGGAAGCTACCACTGCACTTGTGATGAGGGCTTCTAAGGAACAGGAAACGATTCTTGCACAGGTTAGAAATGGGCTTGTCCGAAATAAAAAGATTTGTTATCATGTTCCTTATACACAGTTTCACTGATGAAACAAAAACGAGAACATAAACACTAACACCAACAATTGTTGGACCTAATTGGATTTAAGCCAATAATCAGGTTTTATGGGTTGTTTAAGTCTCTCTCTCTCTCTCTCTGTCTCACTCTCTCGTGTAAATTCTATAAATTCTTCAAACTGCTCAGTACTGCTTCATATTCCTCAATCGTTCACCCACAAAACTTTGCATCAAGTTTTAGGGTTGATTATTACCTCATTTCCGTTTCTTGTATGATTTCTCTCAGATATCAATGAATGTCTAGGAGCTTACAATTGCAATCAGACGTGCCTCAACTCACCTGGAAACTACTCGTGTTCTTGCCTTCCTGGGTTTGAGCTTCAAGATGATGGGTTCACATGCAATGGTAGGTAAATTTTTAAAAAATATTTAGAAAAAAAGAACAAGTGAAGACATTAAAACCGAATGCTTAGAGACTTTTGTGGTAAGCACCCTATAAGCACCGTTTTTATTATTATAATGATTAAGACGTACAGAGCATGAGTTTCTACCAATGTTACATGAGCTATTAAAACCTGAAATACACTCCAATCAAAACAGGATTAAAATTATTCCCATTGTTAAAATGATTTGTGACCCAAATTGTGAAACTTGCGCACCTATTTATTGTTGAGTAATAATGATATCACTACTATCAATTTGGACTATTTACGGACTAAATCGTGATTGTATTGTGTAGACAAAAAAAGCATGAGTTCAAGACACTTTGTCCGAAGTTATCATTAGTAGTCTACGCATCGTGTCACCAAGACAAATTACGTCTACCTAAAGCTATGGTCACAAATCTGAGCAGCGACCGACCGATCAGTAGCCTGCTGGAATTTAGGCATCGCCCAGCTATTAGGTCGGTGCCGAGCGGCGACCGCCCAGGCACCGAGCGTACTTTGGGCAGCGAGTGAAAATGAGCAGGCGCCGCCCAAATTTTAACTCCGCGCTAAAACTTCAGCGGCGACCGAGCGATCCCCTAAAAACGAGCGTTGCCTGGGCGGCCGCCGCTCGGTGGCCCTGCAGCCGCCGGGCAGAATTGGTTAAAAACTCGCCGCTCAGCCGCCGAGCAGGCTTCTTTTTGGTATTGTGACCATAGCATTACCCTGTACAATATACATTTTAAAAACATTCTATAACTTGTATTAATTCTTCTTCAACCCTCTTTATATTATGTTGTCGCGATACAAAAAAAAAATCACCTATCATCTGCTTCCCTTATTGGTCTCTCATCCCGGATCTTACTATCTTTCAACATTCTCGCTCTCTCTCTCTCTCTTAATTTCGTTTTTTTTTTCCTTCTCTTTAAACATGTTCACCGTGTCTCTCCTTGGATGAGACGTCTCTATATTCGTCTCCTCCAATGTACGTGGTGCATATTCATGTTTATCTCCCGCTACTTTATTTTATCCCCTCTCTCCTTCTATCCCTCCCTCCGATCTTCCATTCTTCCTTCCTTCTCCTGTCCCTTTCTCTTCCTCCCGACTATCCAATCTCTCATTTTCTTTATCCCTCATATGTCTCGTTTTATGTTTGTGCTTGCAGAAATCGATGAATGTGATTCTAATCCTTGTGCTAATGGTGGGACCTGCACGGATGGAACTAACATGTATAACTGCACATCCTCCCGACTATCCAATCTCTCATTTTCTTTATCCCTCATATGTCTCGTTTTATGTTTGTGCTTGCAGAAATCGATGAATGTGATTCTAATCCTTGTGCTAATGGTGGGACCTGCACGGATGGAACTAACATGTATAACTGCTCTTCCTCCCGACTATCCAATCTCTCATTTTCTTTATCCCTCATATGTCNGGGGGGGGGGGGGGGGGGGGGGGGGGGGGGGGTCATCACCAAAGTCGCCTGCAGAAAATCTTCCAATTAGTAGGAATGAGAAAAAAAAAAGGATTCTTCGGTCAGTACGTAATTCGATTATCGATTATAAGCATGGGCATCAGTAGAACATTACGAAGCAGGGAGGGGTGGTCTTTACCAAAATCGCCTGCCAAAATATTACATTTAGCAATGGGAATCAATTTCTTACTTAAAGGGATCCCATAACTTTGTCTCAGATTCTGAAACAAATCCCTGGATTTAGCTCATGCTGCAATGATAATTATAAACCTTTAGGTCGGTCGGGAACCCCATGACTTAAACAAGACAATCGCCTGTCTGATCATCAATATATTTATGATTGGAAATCGAAACCAAATTTTTCCTAACGGTTTTCATAACACTACAGTCTACTGGGGAAAACGAGGATGGATTTACTTTTTTGAGGCACTTCTTGATCATTTTGAAGTGGAAGTTTTTAGGGCTTCAATATTATAGCATATCACAGACAATGATAATATTGTTAAACGATGCCTTCAACACTGAGATAATATGTCCGGTCATAAACATGGGCATTACGCGGCCATTTAATGATGTGTTTTCCCTGTGTGTGTGTATGTGTGTTGGGGGGGGGGGTTCTGTTCCAATTTTCCTGCCAGATATCTTGCAATTAGCGAGTGGAAAAGTTTTGTTATATTTTAAATATTGTAGGGTTCCAATGTAAGTGACTGAAGAACCATCAACATCGGCGTCTGAAGAACCTCTTGTGCAAACTAAACAGCTTGGAATACTACTTTCGTACCACTGCAGATAAAGAAGGGTTTTTGGTACATGCGCAAATACCAACCGAATTTTGCTGATTTTCCAGAAACGTAGAAGAAGACAAAATTCTCATTGAGCTTCCTCATTTTGGCAGTCCTTCGTCCGCAAATGATGTTATAATGTTTGAGGTAATTTAGTATTCATGAAAGTTTATAATTTCGTCTTTGAAAATATCAATTGTTATATGGTTATTTGCTTTTTTATGATTCATTTTCAGAAAAATACTTTTTTATTTCATATTATTATCGTTATCGAAAAACTGGGCACTTACATGTATGCAGAAGAACAAAATAAAAGAAAACTCATATAAAATCAAATTTTACTGATACAACTCACAACAAATCTTTTTATTCTAGAAATTCCCACGACCCAAGGAACACCTCTGTCAACAGCAGTAGAATCAACGGTGACCGAAATCACACCACCCAAGACACCTACACCTCAAGGGGAAACCGATTTTTCCAGTACTACTTCTACATCAACTATGGATTCAGTTACAGCTGCAACACCTGGTCTAATCACAACAAAAGAGAATGGTGAAACCATGGCAACGAGAGGACCAGAGACTGAAGGAACAGGAGATGAATCAACCACATATAAGACAACTACCTCTCCGTCTGGTAAGTTCAACCTTGAAATTATTTGAAATTACTGAAATAAAGAGATTTTATAGTTCAAGTAATCATATTCTTGCTAAATATAGTACTCATTGCGGATGTAGTATCGAGAAAAATATCGCTAGTGATATTCGTTTGTCTCGCAATGTGGTCAATAAGGGATCTTAAAGATCAAGAATCATATTCTTATTGCCTCAATACATGTCTCAGTTTTAATTTGTCTTTATCGTTGTTATTTTGTGTTAAAGCTCGCTACCTTTTTGCTCAATGCGGAAATTTAGATTTATGAGACGGCAAGAAAAATAAACCATGGCTTTGTACCTCTTTACCCATTTGTTAACTCTCATAAATGATATACTCATGAACTTGAAATACATTGCATAGTCGTGAAGTTTCTTGCACAAATGTAAATTTAAAAGTGGCCTCGGGGTAGAGTGATCAATTTTGGAAATAGATTTTCATCTCTTTCGAATGAAATAAAATGTAAAGGTATTTGTTGTTATGTGAATGTAAATCGAATTTATAAATCATAGTTTACTAGGCTCACTGTATATTCCGTTACGTGGTTATGATAAGGGTTTTATTTGTACCCTCATAATTCCTTTGTTGCAGAAGAACAACCCTTCGTGATCATCATAAGGATTGAGATCACAGCCAACCGACGAAGCGATTATCCTCTTGAATTCTCAGAAGAACTTGAAGACCAAAACTCAGATGCCTTTAAGGAGCTGGAAATTATCTATTGCGGTGTGGTAAGTAAAATTGAGTTGCTCGATAACACGAAGGAAAACAATGATGATGAATCGAGTACATGTAGCTAGCCTAACTATTACTAGGTTATCTACATAGATGGCGAATCTATGATAAGACCTGGGGTATCGTTATAAAATACATGTTGTGTGTCAGATATTTTCATACTTTCAGACGCCTTAAAAAAACACATGTCTGTATGGGACATATCCTCATTCAGTGACAAAGCCACAAATATTGTTACTTTCAAATAATTTCACTCAAAATGAAATGTATTTATTAAAAAGACACTTTGATTTTATTTCTTTCACAGACTACGCGCATTCTAATGAATAATCTTGAATTGGCTCAACTTAAAAGCATTACATGCCACGTACTCTCATTCCGAATCGGTAGCGTAATCGGTGACCTTTTGATTGCTATCGAGGCGACATCGCAGGCCTCGGCGGATAGTCTTGGTGAAAAAGCAGATGAACTAAAGCCTGAAAGCGGGGTTTATCCCTATTGCAACGAGTCTATCTATGTCAAAGAATTCGCTTCAGACCGTAAGTACACTATAAATGGAGTGCATTATTCGTCTTCGTTTCTGTTGTACTTGCTTGTTTGTTAACCAATTCATTGTTAATACAAAAAAACTCGGAACAGCTATATGGGTCATTATCACATTATCAATACAATACAATGGTTCTAAGCTGCAAAAGTTTTCCTCTGCCATTTCCCCCATACACCATCACTCCCTTTTTCTGAACAAGCTTTTAAGGACAAATACTCCATTTTCTGCATTGACACTTGTTAGGGGTTAAATGAGGTTTAAGGTCTAGTTTCCCTCTGATAATTGAGATCTCACAACCGGGGTCTAGTTCAACAGAACTTTTCGAATACTGACCTAAAACTTCTTCAAATAAAACATAGAGCGAATGTCGCATGAAGGATAGTCGGGTTATCCTAAGCTTCTGAATGATCCAGACAGTTCTTTAGTCATGTGGAATTTGTGAGCGATCCGTACAGTATGCCCCGTGCAACATATGACTATTTTTAATTTCTTTTATCGAAAAATGAAAAATCTGTTCACACGATGGTAATGTGATTAATACCAGAAAGAACCGTCATCCATTTGCCTCATGAAGATATATTCATTGTTGAATTAGATAACTGGATAAAAGTAATAATATCGTAAAATATATACCTTGTACGGAATCGCTTGTATGTTTAGTACTTTGATAATAGCACATCGCTGTATTGATATGTGTATTATTAGGTACTGATAGCTGTGAGAGCAATCCGTGTCAAAATGGAGGAACTTGCGCAGATGGATTCGAGATATTCACATGCGCATGCCCAATGGGTTACACAGAAGAGGACTGTTCGAGAGGTAAGCCTATAGGAATCACCCTTAAATCTAAAACTCATCTATTCTAAAATAACCCCAATAATTATAAAAACAAGTTTGAATTTGAATTACAATGTCTACATTTTGTCTTTTGTTAAATTGTTGCTATTATGAATATAATATGTGAACTTTCCCAGGTGTTTACATGTTATGCTAATTTCCTTAGTAATATCAGTAATATTATATTTTCTTGTTAATTTAAGTAATGTTGAATCCATTAATAAGCGCTATATAAAAACTGAGTATTATCATTATTATTGTTATCAGTAATATTGATTTTTCTTGAATTAATCTTGAGGTGGGTAGAGCGCTTTGAAAGTTTTATATCACAAGCGCTATATAATTTGTTCGTATTATTTTTGAAATTTATTGATTAATGACAAAGACTCAAGAAACATGATTATTGTGATTTATATTAGTACCATAACTTTCAACACACATCGAGAAAAGGTAAAGAAAGAAAAGCAGAACGTCTAATTTAAATGAAAGAGATCTACTTTTTACTTTCCTATATAGATGATTCTGACAAGATGTAAAACCTATTATTTAAAATGTCTTCATGATGTTATCGTTATCTTACTTTCGTCGCTGTTGTAAACATTTCTCCTTCTTTAAAATGTCATCATTCTAGTACTTATTGATCTTTACTTTACTCTTTTAATCTTTTATCACTGTTCTACCTCCCCATTTTTTTGTCTTCTTAATTAAAAAATATATATATCTGCTCTTCATATTAAAACATGTATTTTATTTCTTCAATATTCATCTCTATTTTTCAACTCTATCTTATTCTTATATCCCCACAGACTCTGGTAGACGTGGGTTATCACCTGGTGCTACAGTAGGCATCATACTTGGTGCTATGTCGGGGGCCCTTTGTTTCGTAGTATGTACAAGCTGTATCATGCTTCAGATAGTGCGTAGAAAGAAAGAAAATAAGAAGAGGTAAGCTATTTTCGTCTGACATTGATAATGATAAGTAGACCCTTTCTTGTCTTTCTCACCATGACCTTTCCCCCTCCTTTATATGGCCTTTTGTGTGTTTGGAGAGGAACATGGTATGTACAGGTGCGGTGGTCTAGTGGGTACTACGCCGGCATGTCGATCACTTGGTTCGCGGTTCGAGTCCCGCCGCGGCACTAATATCCTTTGGCAAGACATTGATCTACATGTCCCACTCTTCGCCCAGGTGAAGGTAATTGGTACCTGGTAGGAATAAATACCTTTAATGCTTTAGCACCTTAGCACCTACAGCCGGGGTACTAACATAATAGTTTATATCAAGCATAGTAGAGTATATTGATATAGTAGGAGCGATATATGAATGAACGAATTATTATTACTATTAAATGAGGTGTCTAGTTCACGTAAATAATCATTGTAGATAATGGCCGTTTTCTTGCATACGTATCTAGCATATTTTTGTTGTTGACATTTGCTTTAATATTTAATACTAGTACGGACCCCATCTACATGCACAAGTTATACTCCTTATGGGTCCTGGGGTTGTATGTATTCTGTATGTATGATTTCTACTTCAATTTTGTTTATGATGCCAAATAAATTAAATTAAATTAAATTTAATAGTAATAATGAAATAACATTGACAATGCAGTAACCGTGACAATGATAATGGCATAATGACGATATTGATGATGAGAATGAGAATGACATTGACAATGTTTTCCTGATATATTTTGCAAATCCCTCAAATAGAGACTATGTGGGGGTAAATTTCACAGACTTTTATCTGAGACATTGAAATTAAATAGGAGACCAGAAAATGGAATAAACAAAAGGTTCACTAAATTCTTCACTACGTATTTAACTATTATAATGATAACATTTTATATTATTTGGGGTTTACGAACGAATGATAGAAATATTTCTGCAAAGAAGGAAACAAGGGTAATCATCTTCTAACATGACATTTTACAGAGAAAGGAAAGCTAAGGAATACCAATCAGGGCTCTTCAATGAGGAATGGTCAGAAGCTTCATCGGACAATCCGTCTACGAACTTTTCTCTTGATCGACGTCAATACAAAATCCGTCAGGCCGTGGATGACTTTAGACGTTATCAAGGCATGGATGGACCCATGGATGAGACACGTTTTTATACCGTAAGATTCATTCTGTCTCTCTTTTTTTTTTTAGGATTCATACATTCATAAATTTTATTTATCAGTTTATTCAAATTCATTTCAACATGAAAGAAAAAAAGAAAGATAAATATATTTTTGTTTAATGAGATTGTGCGGCAGATCTAAAGCTTATGACTGGTGCATGAGCAGATGTCTCTAAGCTTACGCAAACGCAGCCAGCTTTGCACAAACATGAACTAAGGACGTATCCTATTATTCGATTTGTTACGGAAATACATAGCGTTTTTAAAATAATTTTTAGAATTTTCCGACTTTTGTTTTGTTTTTTTTAGAATACCGCCCATGATATATATTGTTACAGGGTAATGTGCAATCAGGTGTTTGGCATTATCATATTGGTTTCGTTTAATATGTGATTTAGGTAATATTAAGAGTAAAAGAATGCGATAGCTTAAACTGTTTCCTCCTCATATTTTGTTTATAGGGCGCTGTTGAACAGAATCCGATACACGGCAGATACAACTAAAGCTTCTCATATGATTGATTTTCTGCAAACTATCCAGGCATCAACACACACCAAGTAAAGACCAGTTATGGTCATGCGATTGTATTGTTAAAGAAACTTTGTGAAAGCGAGCAGAAAATGTTGATCATCTGGCATATAAGTATTGGTGGGTAGTGCAAGGTTCTGGAATCATCAAAATGATAATAAATTTGGCCCAGTCTGTGTAAAGTTACAAGCACTGTACACAGAAAGATGTTTATAGAACTACCCGATACCTTTCCAGTCCGGATAGATATAATAATTTACCAAATATATCATTTAGTAGGCGGTTTCCGGGCAGAATTTGTATCATAACGTATTGGTCAAAATATATTCTTTCACATGATTGGTAATAAGAGTTTCCATTTCATTTTGTTGAGAGGGGATAGGGGGGGCGTTTCCATAACTGGTATATACCTTTTACTGTTCTATTCATTTTTCATCTTCACAAATTTAGATTTCACATTTACGTAGTTTAAAGTTTAACAAACGTGACAGTTTAGAAGGCAAGCTTTTATCCACCCCTGCGGACTTTCTCTAGCCAAGTGATTTTGTACAAGGTCTCTTGCTGGCCATTGCCTCGAGATCCCGAAGCGAAGATAAGTCAACAATTTGTCAGTAATGAAAATGAACTTAGTGGAAAACTTTCCAATCAACAATCAAGTTGAAAGGGTTTTCAGATGTGTCATGATTTTGACGACAACAATTGTCTGGGTCCATTCATGTATGCTTAATGAGATTTATATATATGGCAAAGCTTACGCATAATTGTATGTAGAATATAATGCCTAATATACTTATCATACAAATACGTAAACGATGTTACAGCTCGGTCAGATATAACGCGGCCCAACCGTTGCGGTTTGTTGTTTGGTAAAGGCGTAATACACTTCACATTTAACGTAAAATATAACACAAAGCTCAGTGAATGCGCCTAAGTCCTTTGCTGCATGCAAGTTATCACTATTCACTTACACGTAAAATAAACCGCGGCTGCGTTTTATTTTGCGGCGGTTTACCGTGGCATATATCTGAACAAACCTACAGTTTGAAGGTAAATATTTATACAGAGCGCAAGGGTATCGCTGTGTGCGTGTGCGCGTGTGCTTGACCTGTGTGTGTGTATATGGGAGGATCTCTTTTCTGTCAGCAAACCTTTTCATACCTTTTGGGAAAGTTAGAGGCAAATATAAAAATAGGGGCGGATGCAAAATTGTCCTTAGGTAGGGGTCACATTTTCCAACCTCTCATTAAATTCTTTGGATCACATTTTCTACAGGTAAACTCATTGGCATGAGTTTAACCCCGTCACGTTTAAAACCTTTAAGCGATGCCCTTGCATGTTTTAAAGTAGTTTGAAATATAGTGGAATATGTAATCAAGAGAATACAAGATGTTGTATTGTTGATTTTGTTGTTGTTGCAAAACTGAAGTCGATGAATTGTGAATATATAAATTCCCCTGTAACTGCTTGGAACGGTATATCCTGACATTTCGGGCACACAATGTACATCTGCATTTTATTACACGAACAAGTCTTTCGCAAACCTGTTCTTGAAGAGGCCCATAAAAATAAAAAGAATCGACATTTTAGTATGCCAACGATACTTTGTGTAATTGGAAGTGAATTAAACTGAAGGAACGTCTTTGTCTTTGTTTCTTCTTACAGCTAGCATTTCCAATTTCACTTGAAATAGAAACGATGAAAATATTTCATTAATCTTTGTCATATCTGTACTACCTAGTTGTAAATCAATGTAATTGTTTCACATTTAGTTGATTCAAAATTTGATCGACATGTATAATTGCACCTCCGTGACTTTTAAAGATAAATATTTGTTTACTGCAGTGCCTTAAAAAAAAACTCGATTGCAAAAAAAAAATAAAATACATATATATTCAGACAAAGCATTCGTGGTTACTCCTATATCTGTTGTTATTGTTTTTAATTTTCACAATCAGTTTAGATTTTAGCTGGTGCTTAATAAGTATCGGCTTGCATCGTGATGTATTCACTAGGCTTACGATTCCAACATGTGTGAGAGGCAGGGGGATTGGGGAGTCCTGAAAAGGACTGTCGGTAATCTTTCTTGAGCTTATAGTTCGAAAGTGAACTATATAGCACCGGTTTGAGAGGAAAGGTAGTAGGAGTGGTTAGATTAGATTTGTTGTATAAAAAAAAATCCTTTAGAAACGTAACAGGTGAAGAGAAGATAGGCAATAAGAAAGATCTGTCTTGATATTCAATAAGTCTCGACGTGTAGAAATAATCTAACTAATACAGATATAGTCAGCTATAAGACAACACTGCCATCGTCATCATCATCATCAATAACATCATCATGGACGTTATCCTTTAGCATCACCATCAAAATAACTGTCATCACCATTATCATCACCTGCATCATCATCTTCACCACTATCCCAACCACCACCACCATAATCATCATCAGCAGCAGCTGCAGCACATGATCATCGCAATCAAGTCATCATTACCATCACTTCATTATCATCATCATATCATCATCTTCGCCATCACATCATCATTAACACCATTACCAATATCAAAACATCACACATCTTTACTACAACATAACACATCTTAACTACGAGATAATCTTTTAAACATTAAAAAAAAAAAGAAT
>BEXV01003198.1:34043-45622 GCA_003118195.1 Hemicentrotus pulcherrimus | reverse complement strand
ATTTGAACCAAATTCATGACCCCATACCAAAACTTTGTATTACCTTTAAGAAAATACATAACTGTGTATATAATGTTCCCATAGTCTATTAGTTTGAGAGGAATATACAACTGTAGTGTACCGGTTGAAAATGACTTCATAATTATGCTGAAAGGTAAAAACTAAAATCATTTACCGTAGATGTATGTTTTAAAAAAATCCTGTTACACAAGCTGAAAGATGTCTCTTCTATTATTTTCATATACATGTAGATTGTTAATGTATTATTTAAAGCACTTTCTCAGTAATTGAGGAATTTAAAGAATACATGATACTCTCCTTCCCCCAGTTTTCAGACCTTAGTCTAACTCCTTGAGATGGAGTGGTTCAACGCCAGTAAAAATGGTACAATCTAACACAATGTTCCTTTTATGATGAAAATACATGAGAAGGTTCTGCCTACTAATTTGACTTGTTTATGCTCCACCATTAATCCTAGCTTGATTGTCTTAGTGGTGTGTTGGCTCAGTCAGTAGAGCATCCGCCTCACAGCCAGGAGGCCATGGGTTAGAACCAAAAGATGAGAGTTGCTGCTACCTTGTTTGGCGTTCAACAATAAGGAATAGAGCAACTTCGATCTGGCGCTGGTCAGTGGCTGCGGGGTTCACAATCTTTCGGGCAAAAACGCAAAAAGAATTTGTGTTTCGGTTTAATAAAATTTGGAGTGAAGTTTAAAGATTATTATTATTATTATTATTATTATTGACCTTTGTCTCTGTCTCTCTCTCTCTCTAGTCCTGGATTGCAAGACAGATTCCTAGGAACACTTGGATGTGGGGTGCAAACATTCTAAATAGCGCCCTCAGAAGGCAAGCAGAGGTCAGGAGAAAGTTCAAGATTGTAAAGTCAAGCTCCAAAGGCAAGATAGCTGGCAAATCACCAACTGCTGAATCAGCAAGCAAGTCAGTCTGACAGACATGTTCATACTGCTGTATCAGCAAGCAAGTCAGTCTGACAGGCATGTTCATACTGCTGTATCAGCAAGCAAGTCAGTCTGACAGGCATGTTCATATTTGGTTTCTAGCCATTGGCAAAGCTATTGGCTACTGTGCAATCTGTGTGACACATGTGAACAGTGAACCCAAACCAGCTTTGGCTTTTCAATAGAAGTAACTAGGGACTTTCACAGAGTACCTTTACACTCCAGAGAATATGAAAGACTTTCACAGAGTACCTTTACACTCCAGACAATATGAAAGACTTTCACAGAGTACCTTTACACTCCGGACAATATGAAAGACTTTCACAGAGTACCTTTACACTCCAGACAATATGAAAGACTTTCACAGAGTACCTTTACACTCCAGACAATATGAAAGACTTTCACAGAGTACCTTTACACTCCGGACAATATGAAAGACTTTCACAGAGTACCTTTACACTCCAGACAATATGAAAGTCCTGAATTTAGATACATGGGGAATGAAGAGTTTAGTACCGGGCCTTTCTTTTATAATTTCTCATCAATGTTTTAACAAACCTTTGTGTTCCATGCTCCAGAACTAAATAGAAGAAGCATTGCCATTCTGATATAAATTTTGATTTTGTGTCAATGTCTGTCTTTTCCTAAGAAAGGCAATGTAATGAATATTTAGTGTCCTTAGGGAAGGCACTTCATGTCATATTGTAAAAGCTTTGTTAGCAAATTTGTAAGAATTTAAATGAATTTATCCAAATTATTTTTAAATATAAATATCTATGTGATACCTATATCCAGGTGTACCAGAGAGTAATTAGAAAGTGAAATGAAATTATGAGAGTGTGTTCTGTTGACTAATTGACTAAAGTGAAGCCTTCCTATTATTTTAATGATTGTGAAATATGTTATGGGATAATGTATATGTTACATTACAATCAGATTATCTTGGGCTGAAACTGAGAGGTCACGCCAGAATGACTATAATTTCATTTTGTGACCATGGCAAGTATAGATGTACTGGAATCATATGTGCAATACTCAAAAACAATTTCAGAGTATTGACCTTTCTCTCACTACATGCTACATTTTAGATTGTATTTTTAACCATATTTCTAACAGCAACAGGGTATTGTTTATCAATGTTTAGTGTTTATTGTTTCATGAAAAAAGAGTAGATGAGTTTTGACCAAAATATCTCTGTGTGCCCATCTACTGGCCTAGATGTTGTATTCATGATTGTGCTAGTGTTGGCAGTAGCATGGAAAGCAAACATGATATTAGAATATATTATAATTCCTTCTTTTTGTATTCCTCATCTTGATCATCATATTATCAATGGATTTATGACATTATGTAGTCTTAAAGGGGAAGTCTACCCTGATATTCAATATCAATGGATTTATGACATTATGTAGTCTTAAAGGGGAAGTCTACCCTGATATTCAATTTGTTTTAATAGAAGCAAAAAAACGACACAAACAGGTAAGTGAATGAAAGTTTGAGCAAATACCGATTATGAATACAAAAGTTATTAATTCTTAAAACTGCAATAAATCAAACACAATGGCAACTCTGTGACGTATCTTTCAAGCACCCCTCCCAATCGGCCATTTCCAATTTTCAAACATAAATTCACCCTAGATATAATTATTGCAAATCGTTTTTTTATACAACCCCTGTAAGAATCTAATTTATTCCGTCACCAATAACTAAGGAAATAAAAGTTCATGAAAATTTGTGTACATAACATTTTGGAGAAGAGCTAACAAGATATGTCACTGAGTTGCCAATTTGTGTTTGATCTATTGCAACTTCGAAAATTCACAACTTTCTTATTTTTCATCGGATTTTACTGAAACTTTCACTGATGTGTTTTCTCATTTGTCTGCTTTTATTAAAACCAAGTTAATATCAGGATGGACTTCCCTTTCAATCGTTTCATGAATGAAAATCTTCTATTGTTGAACCAATGAATCAAAATCTGATCTGACCAAGATGGAAACCATCGCAGGAGTACTGTTAGGCTGTTGATCAGAACACAGGTTTTGCTTGGTGTCTGGGTGATCTGACCAAGATGGAAACCATCGCAGGAGTACTGTTAGGCTGTTGATCAGAACACAGGTTTTGCTTGGTGTCTGGGTGATCTGACCAAGATGGAAACCATCGCAGGAGTACTGTTAGGCTGTTGATCAGAACACAGGTTTTGCTTGGTGTCTGGGTGATCTGACCAAGATGGAAACCATCGCAGGAGTACTGTTAGGCTGTTGATCAGAACACAGGTTTTGCTTGGTGTCTGGGTGATCTGACCAAGATGGAAACCATCGCAGGAGTACTGTTAGGCTGTTGATCAGAACACAGGTTTTGCTTGGTGTCTGGGTGATCTGACCAAGATGGAAACCATCGCAGGAGTACTGTTAGGCTGTTGATCAGAACACAGGTTTTGCTTGGTGTCTGGGTGATCTGACCAAGATGGAAACCATCGCAGGAGTACTGTTAGGCTGTTGATCAGAACACAGGTTTTGCTTGGTGTCTGGGTGATCTGACCAAGATGGAAACCATCGCAGGAGTACTGTTAGGCTGTTGATCAGAACACAGGTTTTGCTTGGTGTCTGGGTGATCTGACCAAGATGGAAACCATCGCAGGAGTACTGTTAGGCTGTTGATCAGAACACAGGTTTTGCTTGGTGTCTGGGTGATCTGACCAAGATGGAAACCATCGCAGGAGTACTGTTAGGCTGTTGATCAGAACACAGGTTTTGCTTGGTGTCTGGGTGATCTGACCAAGATGGAAACCATCGCAGGAGTACTGTTAGGCTGTTGATCAGAACACAGGTCTTCCTTGGTGTCTGGGGCCCTGTTTCTTGAAACCAAGTGAATTAGGAATGATTGAATATGATAGCAAGACATGTGAAATACTTTTGTGTAGATCATTGATACCATAGTATTACTTGCAAAATACAATTGTGAGTATTTGATTTCATGATCGATTAATCCGTTTTGTGTTTGAGTAAGGTACCCCTGGATTTTTTCATTCTTTAGTTAATGAAAATACACCCTTATATTTTGTTTGGTTAAAATATGATGCTATAACAAAATCGGTCTAATGTTGGAGGCTTAAACGCAATATTAAAATGACAATATTAAAGCATTCCTAAGGTTTACAACACATGTTTTAACACATTTGGAGATGGAATATATTCTGAAATTGACACAGGTCTGAAAACTAGAGAATATACTTCTGACTATGGATTCCCTGCCGTGGTAGATTACCAATCCGTTTTAGGATTTTACATTTTCTGAATAAATGGGTATAAAATCTGTTTAGTTAAATGGTAAAAAGCCTTAGATATAAAGATGGCATACATGTATTTTCATAAAATGTGAATATATATATTTAGAAGGATAAATTCCTGTTTAAGTGAATGTGCATGAAGATTGTAGCTGGCAGATTTATTGTCCGATTTTCCAGACATAGTGATGGTGCTGCACATCAAATAAACAAGTTATGTCAGAGATATGACAGTGTCTGAGGCATCATAATTACTTAGTCAGGATGTTGTCCTTGACCTTGGCAAGTAGCTTTAATACTAATGCTGATTCAGTCAAGAAGTGAAGACTTATGACGGTTTTGAGAAACAGGCCCTTGTGTACTAGACACATAGCAACACCTCTGTTCCCTGCCAAAGTTCTTTCACTCAAAACGTTTTCTGACCTTGTCTTTTTTCCAGGACTTGATTTGAAATAGTAAAGACTCTTCTGATGCAGAAAAGTAAAAAAACTTCTAAAGTTGATCTTTCAAATATTTCTGAACAGTGTATTTTATCCCCTACTTTAGTTAGTTAGAATTAGTGATAACTTAGAATATGCAAACATATCTACAGTGCATCAACCTCAGTTCTGTAGAAGGAATATGCAAACATGTCTACAGTGCATCAACCTCAGTTTTGGAGAAGATCTTATACTTGCCATACAATGAGTTTGTCAGCTGGTTTTGGCATGTAAGAAATTTATTCCATGTATTTTGCACAAAGACTTCCTGAACTTTTTCAAGACAGGGGAATGGATTAAAATGATAGGATGCAGGAAAGTCAGAGAAATTGTTGAAAGTTTTTGAGAAACATTAGACACTGAATAATGCACTTTGAATTTATGAAAGTCAAGTTTACTTTTTTACATGTAAGCTTTAATTTAGCTATATACTACATATCAAACAGTAAGAACTCTACTGTTATTTTGTAAACAGAAGAATTACAATAAATTCTTTTCTTTATATTTCCTCTGATTAATGAACGGATAGTCTAATACTGAATGTCTTATCCATAAAATAATACAGAAAATACATCATTAAAACACTATTATTCCATCATGACACTAAAGTATGTAACATTGTTTTCAGTTTCCTTAAATTAATGTGATCAACAAATAATTTAGTTCTGAACATAATACAAAAAATCTGCTTACCGGACAGTTCATGTAAATACTTTCCACATTCAGAGATCTATGAATTTCTAATTCCAGTTTTGCCTTAAACTCTCAGTAACAAATATATCTTACTTTTGTGCTTGTACCATGGCAATTGTTTCACTACATGCTAATTTTCCTTGTTAACCTGTGTTTCTTTCGGCAGGTTCCGAGCCCATGTACAAATAGCAAACAGGGTTTTATCTTGCAATATTGTGTAAGTCTCCCACTTCAATGTCGTGTATCTTTTACTTTAAAATAATAATTAAATGGAAAAAAGGACCTACAGAAATTGATTAAATATGAACAACTTATTATTATGTAAGTACAGTTTTTATCTAATGTGAGATCTAAAATAAACTTTTTGATGATATCATTGAGTAAAATGACAAGTAGCTTTAATGATTGTGTGTGATTGGCATAAGGAAAGGAATTGAAAGGTGTATAACAAATGGACATGTATTAACTTTGTGATTGCAACCAATGAAATCTTATCATATCAATAATCTTTGGGTCCTTATTTTGAGTTTACTTATAAAGGCATTTAAAGGGTCAGGAATTGCTATGGCCCACAAGAATGAGAGACATTATATCGACTGGTCGTACGTCTAATGAGAACTGAGAAGGCCCACAGAATCAACAATCCACAAAACCAGCATGTCCCTGTCATGGGCCCTCTGACAGCTTTTCTCATGGTCCAGCAGATTGGCATTGCTTGGTATTGTTGGTCATGTGACCTGTCAGCTGATACCTAATATTGTTGAGTAGGTTTTTAAACAATTTTTTAATGATTTTGTAATTGGCATCCTAGATGATTTATTAAATATAATGATAGATTATTTAGGTATCTACATGGGTGAAGCCAAAGATTATACCTGCAGGAAATCCATTTCAATGTATACATGTTCTAGATGTAGATTTAGGACCATCAACAATCTACTAATCCGAGTCCTGTTTTTACGCTTCTTGGTTTTTCACTTTTTCCAAGCAAATAATGGTTGCAGTACCGACTCCATACAAACTGTTTGGCAAGCTGCCTGTCACCATGTCATTAGTACCAACAACAAAAAAGAATAAAGACAAGCAGGTAGAGTTGATGAACTGGAATTTTCAAAGCCAGGCAATGGTTGGCATACCCGGTCTCTCTATCTCTGTTTCATCCCAGTTCTGCTCTGATACATATCCCATCTCTATCTCGCTCTTTGGTAGAGTCTGGGCACCAGGGCTCAGTCCAACACGTCGAAGAGCATGCATCTGTAGTAAGGTGAACCTCTGGTTATACGCATGTTCTCTCTTGGTTGCATCCTTCATCTGATGACATATGATGCAGTAGATTATCAACGTTATGAGAATGAGGAAGACCATGGAGACAGCAAGTGAAAAGAAAGCAACGAATGAAGGGTTGTGCCACACAGAGGGTTTTTCTGTACCTATAAACAAAAAAAAGAGAACAAGTAATTAAATAAGCAGTCAATGAACAGCTGTAAATGACATGTACATACATTGTAGCATTAACTCTTTCCTTGATGTTAGAATAAGAACAAATCCATATCAGATTTATGCATGCCATGGAGGAAATGATGGTTTGTAGGGAGGATATCATATGGTATTGCAGTACATAAGAATCGGCATTTACCATGTTGTTCATCTGTTCCAGGGTTGCCATTCCTCTCTGTATTGAATATGTCCCCTGTCCTCATGAGTGGCTCTGTCCTAAGGTCTTCTGTCTTTGGTAAATTTGTCCTAATTGATTCCGTCCATGGAAATTCTGTCCTAATGTCTTCTGTCCGTGTGAACTCTGTCCTAAGGTCTTCTGTCCGTGGGAACTCTGTCCTAAGGTTTTCTGTCCGTGGGAACATAGAGTGACTCTGATGTGATATAGCCAATGTTGTCATCATCCTCAAGGATGTACCTGACTGATCTGAACTAGCCAAAGAGGATGATGTCAGAGAGGGATTCGTGTGTCCATGGCTTGGACTGGTGAATTTAGAATCATCTGTCGAAATTTTTTCACTAGTTGCTTTGAAATGTGGGTTCTTTGTCGCGCTCGTAAATGGAGAATAACTGCCAGTATGTGATACCGTTGTCATTCGGAAGGTGGTTAAGATTGAGATAGTCCTTGTGGAATCTCTTGTTGGTCTTGTCAAGGTTGCTAAAACAGCGGTTGTAGTTTCTGATGATGACTCGCTTGATGGTGGAAGCGTAGGGTTTAAGAGCGGAATTGTAGCCGGACTTCCGGCTGTACCCGTGGATACACTACTAGTAGATTTTGTATTTTGATCAGTGACATAATATATTTCAGTTATGACTTCAGTCGGTACAATGCTCTGGTATCTGTTTAACTTGCTATCCAATGGTCCAATGATCTTCCCTGATACGTGTCTGATGCAAGTAGTAAACAATAACGACAACAGGAGAATAGGATTACCGGTATCCCGTATATCCATGTTTTATTGTCAAATATTGAAACTTTTGCTTGATCCTGCATGGAGTAACAGTTATACACACCATGAGAAATAGAACGGCAAAAGAGTTGATGATTATGGATTGTGGATGTGACTCTCGTAAACCTAGATCTATACTGATGTTACAAAATAAAAGATATAAACCAAAATGTTTCCCATAAGAAAAGACAATTTAATTTTTATCCGAGACAAATAGCACAGACCATCACATACTCTTAAAATGGCATATAATTATCTCTATGGTTTCAATAAATATTGTCTTTCCTTTGACCACATCGATGTGTTTATAATCAGATTAACACCTTGTATTTGTTAATCATTAATATTCAAACAGAGATAATATGCATGCTAGTGTAATCGAAGTTCAAAATATATCTCCTTTATTTCGATTGGGTGTGTAGTTAAGCGAAGGGCTGAAGTCTAATATCATGCTTAGTTTTTTAATTGCTTGCCACCACCACACTAAGCACACATTGTTTATTCGAAAGATTTTATCATAGTGCACAATATTTCAGAGGTGTTTTCTTTTTATTTGTAGCGAACTTGCAGCCAAGCGGGAAGATGCGTATAACAAAAGGTTCACCTTACTACAGATGCTAGCTCTTCGTGGTGTTGGACCATTCACTGTCATTTATTCATTTTGATGCACGAACATGCCTTCGTCATGGGCAAGATTATGACAAGTGTCTCACAAGAGGGGAATGGATGGGGTTGGGGGCAGTGCAACTCCCTTGCATGTCCATATTTTGTTAAACATCACGGAGTATACCAGTACTTATCAACTGCACTCAGTACTCCTAATCCTTTGAGCTTTCTGCACTGCTAAATGTCCAATCAATGTGTGTTTAGAGTGTGGGTGGGGTCATAGGCGTACACCAAGAAGAGGGGTACGTGTTGCACGTCATGTATTCATATTGAAGTCATCATCTATAATTAAGAGGAATATAGGTAAGGAACCTTAGGCCTGCCCGAACAAATGGATGCAAATTCAGGCCGAAAATTTGAATATCTGAGTGGAATACAATTGATCATCATTGGCCGCCCCCCTCCCCAGGGAGTGGAAGTGGTGCACATTGTGCGTTAATGAATCCAATGACAGGGTAATAATATATGTAGAGACGGTATTCAGTATTAAGCGCTTGATAAATCCAGATTATTATTATTATTAGGTGGTCTGTCGATGACAGATCACCTATTGATTTTGCTAGAGTTTTCTTTATTCTTTCTTTATTCTTTATTAGGTGGTCAGTCGATGACAGATCACCTATTGATTTTGCTAGAATTTTCTTTCTTTATTTCTTTCTCTATTCTTTATCAGGTCGGCTGTATAACGTACAGACCACCTTATAATTTCGTTAGAATTGCCTTTATTATTGTATCTAATACAGACCACCTTATAATTTTGTTAAAATTGCCTTTATTATTATTATTATCAGGTGGGCTGTATAACGTACAGACCACCTTATAATTTCGTTAGAATTGCCTTTATTATTAGGTGGTCTGTCGATATCGACAGATCACCTATTGTTTTCGTCAGAGTTTTCTTTTTTTCTTTTTTTTTTTTATTTCCTTCACTTTTTTTGTTAACAGGATAACTCAAGAAAATTTTGGTCAATTTCGTTCAATTTTGGCACAGTCATAGGTCATTGCCATAAGACGTTCGAGTAGCCTTTTCAAGGTCATCAAGTCATCGTGACGTCATCCAGGCGCCATTTTGTGAAATCACATTATCCATCATATCTTCATGATGCATTAGACCGGCACACACCCGTATGTCCTAATGTCCTACCCATCTCGCCCCGGATGTAATTCGTTAATGTAATGTAATGAGATGAAATTTGAGGAATTCTGTATCAACCACGTAACGATTCAATATGTTGTGAATGATGTGAACAAATTATGGAAATAGAGATAGCTGTTCATCGCTGCAATGCGGGCAACATGTCATTTATGAGCCATTTTTATTATCAATTCTTCAATGCTCCGCGGGTTGGCCACCCGTGCCCTACTGTAACCACCCTCCAGGACAACCACCCTCCCGGACACTTACCCCCGGTCAACTAGCCCACGGACAACTACCCCCGGACAACTACCACCAGAAAACTACCCCTAGGACAACCACCTTCCCGGATAACTACCCCCGGGCAACTACCCCACCCCAACAAAACTACTCCCTAGGGGTGGTTATCCGGAGGGTGGTTGTCCAGGGGGTAGGTGTCCTATAGAACCCTTTAAAACAATCACCAATATAACTTGGCCATCCTGAATGACTCCCCCAACTAAGGTTAACAGTAACACCTGTGAGATGTAGCCTCATTATTTTCCAAATGATTTGGTCCTACATCTTGGGACGGTAATAATAGTCAGGGAAAATACCATGAATTATCTTGATTGTCATCAAATTAATTTGATACTGTATTCGGGATCTAACAGGTAACCAATGTATGCTTCTTAAAACAGCTAATATGATCACGCTTCTCAGATAAGGATACCAAACGTGTTTTGGATACGCTGTAATTTGGAATTGTCTTTATCAGGGAGACCAACAAGCAGACTATTGCATTTATCTAAAAGTGATGAGATAAAAGCATGGACTAAGATTTCTGTCGTGTGTGTACATAGAAAATGACGGAAAGATCCCAGTTTCCTCAAAGTCAAGGAGGATTTATAACATGTTATTGTTCACACGGTGGTGCATGGACAACTGACCATCAACCACAGCTCCAAGATCTCGGGCTAATTTAGTTGTAGGCACTTGGAGATCCTCCACTGAAATGGCAGGGAGCTCGATCCTGATGATGCTTCATAGGGGACGATGTATGGAGGACTTCCATTTTGCTGTCGTTCAAAACGTGATATAGTTGGTACACGTCCAACTACGGATCTCATGAAGGCAGCTAGGTCTCAAGCTTCCTAATTGTCTGTAATCTATATCATCTGATTTCATGGTAATGTACAACTGATTATCGTGGGCGTACATCATCATGAAAGGCCATGAGTATGAATAATATCCTGGACAGGTCTCGTATAGCAGACAAACAGAACAGGACCAATTAGGTCGGATCAGGCATGACAACACTGTTGTTTCCTTCCCAAGAGATACGAAGCAAACCAGTAGGCAATAACACCACAAACTCCAAACCTCTCTCTCAGTCTAATTGACAGAATTCGATGGCTTACCATGCCAAATGCAGATGTTAGATCAAGCATCAGAAGTATTGCTTCATCGCCATTATCAAGAGCCCGCAGAAGATCATTTTGGAAACGTATCAAGGCCATCTCCACACTATGGTACTGTCTGTATGCAGATTGTTTTGATGCATAAAACGAATTAGTGCTGAGGTATGACATGCGTTCAATAACAGGAAAGGAAGGTTGGAGATTGGTCTAAAACAAACAGTGGGACACACTGGAGAATAGAAGGAGGGTTGCTAGACTTCAACTCTTATACAAGATCATGAATCCCAGGTCGAAAAAAAAACAGTTGAAACCAGTTGGATTTTCAACCGGTATCTACTGGAATCAACTAGTACCAGTTGAATCCAGTTGACGGAACTGGAAAACTTCACATGTACCAGTATCCCAGTTGAAACCCATTGACCTTACTGGCACGTGCTGAAAACAAACCAGTTGATTCCAGTTGAAACCAATTAACTATACTGGTAAATTGTTACACCAGTTGATACCAGTTAAAA
>BEXV01003198.1:21498-32554 GCA_003118195.1 Hemicentrotus pulcherrimus | reverse complement strand
TTTTTTCGACCTGGGATGGAGAAGTTGGAATCATGGCTGACACATTCAAATCAACAAGAGAGGGGGGAGAACAACTAGATGGAACAGCAAAAGAATCTAGAGGGTAGTGATTAAGAAGGACGTGCACAAGTGCTCATTGGGGACTTTTAAATTTGCACGACGAGAACGTGGACTGCCACGTGCGACATTGTGTGGCAGCTATTGCCCAACAGTGCCTTAAAATGACGTCACATTGCCTTAAAAGAATGTCAACGTAGCAGTCCACGTTCTCGTCCTGCAAATCTAAAAGTCCCTATTCTTCCACAGGACAGCAGCAGAATGGAACCTACTCAATATACCTCCAGTGCAGTCTTCAAGCATACACTTTAAATGTGAAACAACTCTCCTTCCATAGCACATATACGACCAAAAACGTCGGTGAAGTACAGTTAACCCTAGCATACCGACGCAACCGAAACAGAAACACAAACATATATCAATTATTGTCATTTAGCCAATATACTACCTGCAATACTCTATCCTCTTCTAAACCACCCTAAAATTTATCTCTATTGATGTTATTATTGTATTACATAGTTGTAAATATCAATAACATATAATTTGCAATACTAATTAACTGGTTCTGACCAAGTAAGTTCTGACACCTAGACTGGTCATCATCTACTAAATAAAATACGAAACAAAGCCATGCTGAGTAATTCCAACAATGTGCTTCTCTACGCATCCCATAACTAAATCAGTTAGTAACATCCCACGCTCAAATACATGTACTATATAGCCACTTAAAAGGAGTGTAGCATGGCAAATAATGGTTAACGCCAGTTACGTCTTCTTTTGGACAACTGTACGTAAACATTGGACTTGATTAACGGTAGTCAACGACTCAATCTCCCTCAATCTCTACATGGTCAGCGCGCTAGCGTTCTCGAAACAGACCGAAGTTCTCCTCACGCTCCGGTTTTGCGTATGTTGCACGCACGTGAATTCTGCGGTCGATCGCGTCGTCCGTAGTCGTAATCGATTGGCCCCGAGTATGGCCACGAGAAAGACACGGTCTCGTCATATGCTACATTCCTTTTGATATTATGACAGAATTCCTTTAAATATTCTCTTAGCATATTACATCTCATTAAACATAACTTAAAGTGTTTATTTAAAGATTGAAATTGTCTATATACACGTGAGCGAACTCTCACTCATGGAGCAAAATCCATTGGCTTTGTGCAGCAAGTGTGCAACAAGTGTGCGCTGCTCGAACAAAACATTATCTGTTAGCCACTCATAATGTAGCAAACTTTCGATTTGCATAACCTATAATACACTATTATGGCTATAGTAACTTCTTAACTTCAAAGCTGATACTCAATAACATGTGATTAAAAATTCACATACCTTGGTTCAAATCAAAAAGGAAATTTCTATACTACTACATTAATAAATGATACTATAGGAAATTAAGCGTCAAGTTCAATGAAGTATAGACGCTTGCCAAGAGAAGCGAAGGCCAGCATTAGTGGTGTTACAAGTACCATGCAACAGAAATATGGTGGTTGGTCAATTCTATGAGGAAGTTTGAGGTCCCTGAATGTAATTTGCTCAATGAGTTGTAATCCTTTGAGTCTGTATCTGATCAATCTCAGCAAGAACCACGATTCACTCTAGCCACTAATATTCTATCATATAGCTATCCACCGCAGTATACAGGTATTCACTATCATCCACCGCTGTGAGAGTACTGCCTAGATGACCTTCTATGTCATACACATGAACTGTACTTGGGATCATTACTCCTGTCTTGGTGACACTGATCTGTATTGGTTTGTTACCAATAGGGATGATTCTCTGTAATAGGTGTTTCGGAGCCAGTACTTGGGATCATTACTCCTGTCTTGGTGACACTGATCTGTATTGGTTTGTTACCAATAGGGATGACTCTCTGTACTAGGTGTTTCGGAGCCAGTACTTGGGATCATTACTCCTGTCTTGGTGACACTGATCTGTATTGGTTTGTTACCAATAGGGATGATTCTCTGTGGGTTACCTTGGAAGATGTATATTTCGGGATTCTTATTCACAGCGTATACGTTATCACTCTGATCACTACATTGCCTCAGATCCCACTCTCCTTGCTTACATGTATATTCAAAGCACGTATCATTGTTTGGACAAACACAACATGTCATGATGTCGAACAGCTATACGAGATACCACTGGTTTACCATCAGTTAACAATGTTAGATCGTTAACAATGTTAGATCATGCGCAGCACCTTTGCTGCTAGCTAGATGCGATTGCTCTTCACCTGATAAAGAGAAGCTATAACTTCCCTTCCTTTTTCCTCCTGAAACTGCCACCACGGTATCTAAGGAGAGTGCTGCCATTCCCCAAATATCAGCTGGTACTTTGAATTCTCTCACAATGTGCATTCCTGCTTGGAGATGACCATGGTCAAGAAGCCTCTTATCCGCAGAGCAAAACTGTATGCTCTTATTAGCTGCTTGCTTCATACGATCTACTCTGGTTGTATTATTAGTTTCTATCAAAAGCTTTTCGAGATCGCCATACACCATACGAGATTATTCAACCCATCACTGACGACAACCAACTACTCATCATCTAAACCCTCTTTCCTTTAGTGGCTTTCAACTTTTCAAGCTCCTCGTCGAACCCTATCTCTAGTGATCTGTTATTTTCTACAATTAAGAGTTGCTCGATTCTCTTCTAGATATCCAATCTTTTGTTCATGTTCTTTCGTAATGACACCTTCAAGGTCTTTAATGATTTCGTGCACGTCTTGTCGACCCTGCTCTGAATGTTCTTCTTGAGGTGATCCTTCTCTTGATTGCATTTAAGATTAATATCATCCATCTTCTGCCGAATATCCTCGAAATCTTCCTGGTTTTTATCACGTGATCACGATGATTGATGACGACACAGTTTGGACAAACGTGGATTTTGCATGTTTCACAGAAGAGATCTTTATTATGTTGATGTACTGCACATGCGCACCTATCACCACGATGATGAGCCACTGTATTCAAGTCATTTATTAAAGTAACATGATGTTTGGCGAAGAGGAATCGCATTTGTATAATTATGTCCACTGTGACATTGTTCGCACATGTATCGCAATCACTGCAGAATGACAAAACTTCTGAATTATCATTGCATTAAGTGCACAATAGATCCTGGTCAAACGTTTCTTGATCTTTCTCTGTCATGGTGCTTTGCGGTCAGAATTCTGAAAACAAATATGTAACAATAATAATAATGATGATAATAGTAACATTAATAATAATAATTATGATAATCAAACGATTATTGCAACTATTCTATAAGGGCAGTTGCTCAATAATTGATGAGTGTAAGAGAAGTAGAATTTAATCAATTAAACGTAGATTAATCGAGGAATTAAACAGATTTGATGGTACAATGTATAAAACAAATGACAGTATTAAATGGAACCTCGCAGGACTGCTCCCTCCCCCTTTACGAAATAAAACACAGCGAATGCCCCTCACCAAAAAGTCACCTGTAATGATAATCTTATTTTTGTATTTCTTATACAAGTTGTTTAAATCTGTTACTTATTGAAATGAATATAATTGAATTGATTATCATTGCCCAAAATTAATATAAGCCTATACATTCACAGACTCACTTGCGACTGATAACAGTAGAATTTAAAATAATAAAATACGTGATAAATATATAGCAATAACAAAGTTAGATGCATTTACTCAAATACAGTTTAGCGGGGTCCTAATGGTTAAAGTAAAAATTAGAAATTGAGCTGAAAAGTCAAACAAAATGTTGGGAGAGTAAGATAAAAAT
This sequence comes from Hemicentrotus pulcherrimus, assembly GCA_003118195.1. NCBI lineage: Eukaryota > Metazoa > Echinodermata > Echinoidea > Camarodonta > Strongylocentrotidae > Hemicentrotus > Hemicentrotus pulcherrimus. The sequence goes on along the minus strand of BEXV01003198.1, from coordinate 28,720 downwards.
TAAAAATAGATAAAGAGGAAATAATAGGTAAACATCAATTATACTAATTACGCCCATTATTGTGCATATTGAATAAGAATATTGATATATTTATTTGAAAGATAACAAACTTTTGCTGAAATCAAACAGTTTATCGTAGGCACATATTGAACGCTTAATACGTAAGCTCTCTTTTTTGTATTATCATACATTTCTTAAACAAACAATTTTCTCTTTTAAACATACTTACTATATGACAGTGGAAGTGCTGTCTCCTTATGTTAAAAACACAAACACAAAGTTTGGACAAAAGATTTTGTAAGAGTAGCGTCTCTTCAACCTAGTCATATGAGCGACAATGAAGCCTGGTGCAGTGCACGATTTTCATTAAGGACAATGGAATACCAGCTCTAGTACAAGCGCAAACTAAAATTCCACGCCTGCTATATAGTAACATGATAAAGTAAACGATGTTGAAATTACAATTTATTCAGGAAATCTCCTAATGAAATTTACAGATTACGCCACACGCCCTCTAAGCGATGTTTCGAAATCTTGCTTTTAATAACAACTGCGACAAATCCATTACGACTTCATCCTTGGCAATCGCAGGTCAATCGGATGACATTTTTGTACTTTTGTCAAAGCGATGTTGAGAAAAAGGTAAACAAATGGATGAACCAGTATGTTGAAATATATGTGCAATTATATATCCAGGCGACAAACATACCGACATATTTTTCTTTTTCGGAAAATGTAAGGGAGAGTTGCTTGAAATATACATCTCAGAGGTGCGTTCGATTTGATTAATTACCTTAGTCTTGATCGAATACATGCTCAAAATTGTGTTGATCTGTTTCTCTCATTTTGATTTTTGTCTGTTTATTGAAATCGGTTGCTTTTAATATCACATGGATAGTGACCTGTATTTTTTCTGAGCGACATTCTTTTCATAAACAAGTCAGTGAATAAATACTATCGGTCAATGGGATAAAAATAGATGTACATCCATGCAGGCATTGTATGAAAAGAACCTTTTTACAAATTAGAGTGTAAATCTAAACAAAAACTAAAAATTCCTTATTCCTCAACAAGCTCATTCACCCTTTTGCAATTCTCCATCGATCTCACTCTGCTGTCTTTCTCTCTCCCTATTTCCCTCGCTCTCTCTAACTTTGCTTTTCGCTTTCATTCTGTGTTTCTCAAAGATACACACAGACACGCACATTACATCCATATTTATATTTCATCTTCTTAATTGTCTAAGGTTCTAAAAAACATTTCTTATATATCTTGTTCCTTTTCCTTCGCTATTTTGAATGTTGCATCTTCTTTTATCCTTGACCTCTTCCCTACACCCTTCCTCCCCACACCCACACACACGCACACACACACTCATACCTTTCCAGTTTCCCCTACATGTCTTTCCTTCCCTAAATATATATTTTATCTTCACTTTCCATTCCCCTTTGCTATCTGTTTGCTATGTTGAATCTTGCATCTCCTTTGCTTTCTACCTATTCCTCCTTCGCGCCCCTCTCTCTTTGTCTTTCTCTCTGTGCCAGCATACATTCTCATGCATCCAAACAGATACCTTCACAAGCATTTCATCCTATACTGTATGATAGGGGCCGGATGTCTGGCCCATATTTACAGTTTCAAGATTGATTGGCGCATGCTCGGTTCTTATCTCTCACATAATCTCTAGAATCTGTTACTTCATTAAAGTTGATATTCATTGATTTTAAAAACTAAATTTATTTTCATTATTGTAAAGTTGTAACGTTGATTCGACAAGGCTATCAAAATTCAATGCTTGGAAACATTCGAAGTAATGATTATTATAAATTACAAAACGCTTAAATACAGACCCGGCATAGAAGCGGAAGAGCTCTCCGATCGCTTCTGAGATGTGTGAGATCACAGTATGGACATGACTTGCACAAGCAGACGATGCCCCGTGACATCCCACACATTTTCAGTGACTGTATTTTCATCTTTTCTTGAGTTCTTTCTCTTACTTTACTACCGTAAGGCTAAATGTATAATCTATTGCCTCACACTCAACCCCGCGCATGGTTTTATCTTGATGACAAATGCAGCGATAGAAAAATAAAGGCATTTGTCGCTTGTAAACAAAATAAGACGCCATTGTATATTCAGCTGCACACACCGCGGTATGTTCGGCGTTTCAAGAGGGAACAAATGCCGTCCTTAATATCATTCCAGGGGGTTTTTAATTTGAAAGTCTGGTTTCTTTGATTGTTAATTAACCCCTATCCTGTATATTTACAAGCAAAAGATTTTAGTTATCAGAATTGGGTCATATCTCCTTTTGAATAGTTTGACATGCCATTACATTTATATACACTAAACTCATCATAACTTGACAAATAATAGCTTTGCAATTATGTTCATTATCTATGGGATGTCGTCTGCTTGGGCAGTGTTGCTCCATATAGTGACGTTATTAAAACATCGTTATTTTTCCGGCGAATCTCTGGTATATCCCAGCTGCTATGGAGGTGGTTGTATTTGTATTTCTTATAAATCGCCCGATATGTAATTGATCTATAACTTGTACGATGGCTATCTGTTAGATTACCAGTTTCTAGTCATACATTAGTTGACATATTTGTGATTTTCTTTGAACTTCACCTTTAATGAAGATCAAACTTCAAACTTAGGTAAGTTTCATTTCTGTCCTTCATATTGGCGACTCATAATCCCCCAAACTCCTAGACTTTGTTCATCAAAATGTTATTTCATAACCATCTTAAGGCAGAAGTTTTCGCTGCATATCATTATTAAACTGCACATCTAGTAATTATATTTCAGATGCCTAAAAACACTAGTAGACATGTGGACATTGAGTCACATTGAAAAATACAAACAAAATACATATTCACACTCAATGTTAGAACATTTGAAAGACTTTAATCAATTTGAATTATAAAAATTCTTCATAAGTCAATACCGAAATGCATGCACATTTCTACATAACTCATGTGTTCAATTATCACCAATCACAATGCTTTAACCTCCATTTAAGAACTCTTACAGTGACGTAGGTAGGTACAGACTAATAATTTAAAAGGGGCAAACGGTTTGATATGACACACCGAGTTGATCATAACGCGAAGAATAAAAACACTTCACGACACTGATCAATTGAGAAATTGACCTTCTATTCTACAATATTGGAATATTTGAAGCATTTGTTTGTAGCACAAGCCAATGAAAAGCAATGTACTTCAAACCTCATGAATGACCTGATATATCACAAGCCACAAACTCATCAACAACTTGTTGAGTGTACTCGTATTGCAAATGGTTTTTATTTCTCAAGTTTATTGTCAAAGCATACAATTGTTAAGAATTCCTTTACATGAAGTGAACTTCATTGACGATTGGATTTTCCTTCTCATCATTTTTTACATGAACACTGAATACCTCTTAACCTTTTTATTAAAAACATAATTCCAATTAATCCATCCTCAAAACGCATGATAATGAATATAGACGATATAAGCAGTTAGTTACCTCTCTCAACTCACTGCTATAAGGGATTGGAGAAGAACAGACTGAAATGAAGACATTCCTATACTACATGTATACAATAATATACAAAGGAATAATGCTCATTGGGGATATAGTATCACAAATAATATCTCTAGTGATATACGTTTGTCTCTCAGTGTATTGTCAACAAGGGATCTAAAAAATCAAGACGTAGACTATAAAACACGCTTTCTTACAATATATTTTATCACCTGACAAAGTGTTACAGCAGCGCACGAAACAGATCTTTTAGATCCCTTGTTGACCATACATTGCGAGACAAACAAATATCACTAGAGATATTATTTCCAATAACATTAGGAATGTTAAATTATACAGAGTTCAACTATTGAGGCCATTTTCCTCAGATCTATGTCGTTTCAGAGGTAAATAAATTGATATTAAACAATTATTAAGGCACAATGTAAACCAGAATCTTGAGCTTACTGAAAACAAAAACATATCAATTTTACCTTTCACAACATTTATCAATTCAGAAGAATATATTACTATTGCCAAAAAAAAAACCAAAAAAAACACACACACATAAAAAGAAATTAAAGAGAAAAGATTGTAATTGAAGATTATATTGTTCAAGAGGTATACCCTCTTGAAGAAGAAGATGAAAAAAAGTTGTATACAACTGTATACATAAACGTAAGTACATACATTTTATATTGAATCCATGAATGAACGAAAACTTGTTCATATATTTCTGACATGGTATTTTCAGTTCATGAATAGCAAAATACACCAGACAAATAGTTTTCTTTTTATCTCCTCAAGCGAACAAAGAAAAGCTGAAAGTACCAAGTTCCTAACATAAACTGTCTATTTCAAGCTTTTTAACTACTTCCCTGTCTTTACATAATGGAATTTATATACTGAACTTTGTAAGACCTGTCTTAAAAAAAAAAAAATCATCACACTTATTATGTCATTTCATTATCATTCCTGATGTTTAGGTGCCTCCCATTATTATAATTGTTTATTTTTTGTACAAACATAGAATGGGAATAACACTGTTCTGCGACACAATCCATATCAAAGTTGGTCAGGTAAATTGATAGGAATGTCGTTGACATCCTGAGAACACATTATGTAATATTAAAACTAAACAATATTGCAAAGACTTTCAACAAAATCCAACCTGCGCCATTTATCTAAATAAATTATGTTGAGCTTCTATCAAGGTTTATTTGTAAGAATCAAAAGATGATAAGGTAGGCTATTGGGAGAGCCCTAAAGTAGATATTTGAAATCTTTCAGATCGTATAGTTAAAGATAAAGTTGAGTTCTGGTCATGCGATTGCATTGCGAAAGAAACGATGTGGAATGGATCAGAAAAAGTTGATCGTGTAGCATGTAAGTATGGGTTTGTACTGCAAGGTTCTGGAGTCATCAAAATTACAAGAAATTTGGCCCAGTCTTGATAAATTAACAAGCACTGTACACAGAAAAATGTATATGGGACTACACAAATGGTGTCGGGTCTACCTACCTTGATTTCCTTATCTTTCTATGCTCATTACTCAGCCGCTATACACTTTCTACCAAAATCGTTTGGCAAATGACATTCATTTATAATCTTAGATTATTATTATTATTTTTTTTTTACCAGAACCCAAGTTCATCTTTAATTGACTTGATAACACATAAACAAATGATCATAAACACTACTTGATGAATACATGTAGATACTAGTAAATATGTTTACAAAGTTGGGTAATCAACAATTGCTACAAAACTATCACAACATTGATCAGAGCATATCAAATTTTCTGTTCAGTGGATACCAATGTATAAAACAGGGCCTATAGCTAGGAATACAACACCATATATAGTCTGAAATAAGTACACTACAAACATCATCATGGAGATACATATCTATTATCATATCATGCAAACTGCCAAAAACATGGTAGCAAAATTAAGACAAATTACATGTAAGTATCAGAATAATCATGTAATGTAAGACTTAAACCATTACTGATTACTAATGTATTAAAGTTATCAAAGATAGTGGGTTTTCAGAATGTCTATGACAGGCTCAAGATCAATTTATATTTTAACATTCATCTTGCAACAAATTTATCAGATGATAACATAATTATTGCGATCATATATCAAATGATGATAGTTGCAATCGTTATTGCAATCATATATCAAATGATAGTTGCAATCATTATTGCAATTATATATCAAATGATGATAGTTACAATCATTATTGCAATTATGTATCAAATGATGATAGTTGCAATCATTATTGCAATCATATATCAAATGATGATAGTTGCAATCATTATTGCAATTATGTATCAAATGATGATAGTTGCAACCATTATTGCAATCATATATCAAATGATGATAGTTGCAATCATATATCAAATGATGATAGTTCAATCATATATCAAATGATGATAGTTCAATCTGTGTCATTTAATGTAAATGTATGGCCTTCTAGGCTCTGACCAGATGATGCTCTTTATCTTCTTTCTTCTTATGCTGAATTGAATAACAAATAAGAGAGATAATTATTAACAGAGTGGATAATGTAATTGATCTTGCATTGAAATTTCATGAATGAGGAATGAATTCTAACATCTTTGAACTGGTGCAGAAGCACGGTAACTAGACAAGCCCTTTCAATGTTTCATCATGGTATCATGAATGTGTGCAAATCAGGATATACATAATTATGTAGATGTAATTTAAAACTTCTCAATATGAGATAAATGTAAACACAACACACTTCCTATCACAATCAGAGATAAAGATCTGACTTGTTTGCTTCTGGTTTTACTAAAATCAAGACAATGAAAGTAAGGAAAAACTTTAAATGGCACAATGAACTCTTTTTGAAACTAAATGAGATTCTTCAGTTTTCATTCATGGCTACACCTATTACATTCAGCAAAGTTTCTTGTTACATCAATAGTAACAATACATTCACCACTATACACTCTAAACCCAGTATAGTACACCTAAATACCGCATTAAATTTCACTGAAAATATATCTTCCTACTAATGTACATTGTACAACATATTAGTGCACTATAATACGTTCTTTCTTACCAATAATATTAATGTCAATATTTTCTACATCAGTTCCAACATTTCAGGAATACACGTATCTAATAAATAGAATAAATTGGGCATAAGGAAGTGTGTCAAACATTGACTTCATCCCAAACATTGTGGAGCCTGTGGGCAGCGCTTTGTAACTGCGGCCGTCAGATGGTAAAACGGTCCAACTCAAAAAATTGACTTTTTGAGGTAAATTCACTTTCCGGTTAAAGTGAGGGCGCTCTTTCCAATGGCGCTACCAAGAAAATCCCATCGTGTCTTCTTTTAGAGATAATTTCCGCTATCTTGGTACTTTTTTTAAGTTTTCCTTCAGATTTGATGGTAAAACGGTCTATCTTTGAGTTAGCCCATTGCCGGTAATATCGTTTGGGGGTGAAACGAGCTGCAAGGAAAAGGCGCTATATCAAATATTTTTTTGGATTGGATTCAAATAGAGAATGTTTATAAGAAACCTTCTTGTCAGAAAACAAAACAATAAATAAGTAGATTCAATTCACTTCTTAAATTGGAATGATCTTCCTTTAACTATTTGTTTTAAGAATGAAAATAAACAAACTCAAATTTACAAGCAAGTGACTTGTAATAAACTAATAT
>BEXV01003197.1:32945-46992 GCA_003118195.1 Hemicentrotus pulcherrimus | reverse complement strand
GTATGTCATAATATATTCATATTGTTTTAAAATTTATCGTCACGTTGGTTAATTTATATGCTCTTTTCTAAAGGTTATCAATAAAATGACAACAATTTGGTATCAACAAATAGTTTGGAAGCATGTCATAACCATCTGTAGGATGAGTCGATGACACATTTATTGCATATTATTTGGATTAAATTACCATTTTTCTGTCCACACTTAAACATTTGTTTTGATATGCAAAGATCAAATAACAAAGATGATACTGCATGGCATGTCAAGAATATGAAATATGAAATATGACGGCGCTTGGATTAGTTTCAACTTTCAAGTGGATGACTGTCTTCCTCATGTTTCCTTTTCTAAATAGGAGAATAGCTCCTGATTGGAAGGCATTGTCCTGTTAATATCCAATGTACAGCAAAAGTTCAAATTCTCTGTCCATGTGTAGACTGTAGACATAGTGAATGTATTTTGGTTCTTTATCTGTAGGCTTTTACAGTGTATAGAGAAACATCAATTATTATCGTTTATTTCATAAATGTTGTGCACAAGAGACGTGAGGGCCACGAGGCCACTAAGCCTACATTACACGCATACAGTGCATTGTAAATGAAGCCCATTGCATGTAAAATGTTGTTTATAAAAAGTATTACAGAACATATCAAATATCATGAAGATTACAGTAATATTGAAATTGTCATGTTCAAGACCACATTGCCTGTATTATTATTCATATATTCATATCCATATTCACAATTTCACCTTCATATTTACATTCATATTCACAATCACAATCACATTTACATTAACAATTGCATTCATATTCATATTCATATTCACAATCACAATCACATTTACATTTACATTTACAATCACATTCATATTCATATTCACAATCACAATCACATTTACATTCACAAACGCATTCATATTCATATTCACAATCACATTTACATTCACAATCGCATTCATATTCATATTCACAATCGCATTCATATTCATATTCACAATCGACATTTCATATTCATATTCACAATCGTATTGGAATGTTGATACATGTTTAATTAAGACCTACAGAATAGACAGAAAAGACACTAAACTAGACAGACTGTACAGAATGCTGCAAGCTTACGAGTTCATGTAATGCATGCATCTATTCTCTACACATTGTTATTAGAAGTGGACGATCTGTTTATTGTACCTTCCTCGCCATCTACAGTATGTCAAGTTGAGTACTGTATGAGCATATGATTTAGGGATTGTCAGACATGATATTGGCAGCTTGCAGGTTTACGACCAGATTCCCAAAATTACAATATTCCCTTCCCAATTAAAGCTACAGACACGCATGATTATGAAGACCACCTACTGTACAGTAAAATACCAGTACATGAAGTTTATCATTAAAAAAAAGGGATACAGTATATGGTGTATTCATAATTTACCGTAGAAGAAATTGTATTACTATTGGTGTTAAACATGTACAACTGTTTGTACATGTACATGTATGTACAAGTATACATCTGTCCAGGTACAGTACATGTACATGTACATGTACTACAAAGATTTAATATGACTACTAGACTGTATGAATTGAATTATCAAGTGTGTATAACTGTGTATAAAAAGGTAGTATGTTGACTACTGTCACTGACTCACTACCACAGACCATTAATAGTGTTGAGGTTAATGTTGTTCTTCATTTATTCTGTAGACTCAGATCCCTTTAAAAAAGTTAATTACTGACAAATGAAGGTTATTTATTTAATAGCTTATGGTACATGTACATACATTATGCATGTATTATGTATCAGCAATTATTTTACAATTTATACATTTAGCGCCATGTGTTGTCATTAATTACATTGTAGGTAAACTTAATCATCCACACGCACAAAAAGTTAACTCCATATGCAGACTGCAGTGTGTTGTGAGCCNAGGGATACAGTATATGGTGTATTCATAATTTACCGTATACATCTGTCCAGGTACAGTACATGTACATGTACATGTACTACAAAGATTTAATATGACTACTAGACTGTATGAATTGAATTATCAAGTGTGTATAACTGTGTATAAAAAGGTAGTATGTTGACTACTGTCACTGACTCACTACCACAGACCATAGTGTTGAGGTTAATGTTGTTCTTCATTTATTCTGTAGACTCAGATCCCTTTAAAAAAGTTAATTACTGACAAATGAAGGTTATTTATTTAATAGCTTATGGTACATACATGTACATGTACATTATGCATGTATTATGTATTAGCAATTATTTTACAATTTAAACATTTAGCGCCATGTGTTGTCATTAATTACATTGTAGGTAAACTTAATCATCCACACGCACAAAAAGTTAACTCCATATGCAGACTGCAGTGTGTTGTGAGCCGAGCAGTTGACAACGAAAGCTTAATTAATTAGTATTTAAAGCTCATCAATAACTGAAGTGGCAAAATTAGAGGTGTCCTTCATGGCTTTGCTTCATTACATGTATATACAGTACAAAATAATGTACATTCTACATGCACTGTACACATACATGTACAATGTACATGCATGCAGGGAATAATTTTCGTGGTATTGCATCGCAATTTGCTATGCATTTTTGCATGACTGCTATACAAAATATCTTTTTTGTAGCAGTTTTCTTCCATAAAAAATGTACAGAATTTCATTTGAAATATTCATCCATCAGCTGAAAGTGCTAATCAAACAAATTGAGGAAAATTATTCCCTGGCATGTCCACAAATACTGTACCGTTTTCTCAAACTATTAAACTCATCTCATAACAATAGGTCTGTACACTCAATTGCTCTTTCACCCCCTCCTCCCACCCCTTTTGTCTGATCTTGTACAGTAAATGAAGAGTAATGAATGGGTTTCTTTATTTTCACAGGGCTTTCCAGTTTCCACAGAGAATGACTCACTGTACTTGGAAGGATCCACCCATTGTTATTCTAATGTGGTACATACGATAACACCATACGGAAGGACAACTTCAGACAGTTTGTTTGGCATAATACATGAAGAGAAGGCACAGAAAACCGACAGGAAAATCATTGAGGGAAAGAGAACCAGAAGGGGACAGCCCATAAGGTTCATTGGGCTGACTGGCAACAGAGACTAGTAGTAGTAGTAGTAGTAGTACAGTACATAAAGTCAAAAAACAAAGAACCAGAGATACAAGTACTGTACATGTAGTACATGTACAGTATGTACTACAAACATGTACATGTACATACAGCATGATGTATGTAGAGCACTTTATAAATGTAATTTATAATTATTATTCTCATTATGTACATGTACATGGGTACACATGTAGGCCTTCATATTCTTATACAAACATGTAGTACCAGTATGTTGCACTACACCTACAGTGTACATATACATGTACATGTAGTATACAATACATATTCATTCAAAAAATTCATCAACATGTACTGTACAATCCATGAATTGTTGACATGGTTGATAGTTGATAACGTACATGTACAGTATGGGCTTACAATATGTGCATGTACGTGTACATGTACTGTACATGTACATGTATGTAAGTGTACATTTGTACATGTACATTCTCCCACGTTTTACACCAGGCAGTGTCACACAGAAAAATCCCTTAAAAAATCCCATTTCTTGCTTCGTTACAGGATTTTTGAAGGGATGATTGATGACAGACAGCAATTAACTTATTAAGATAACTAAAATCCGGATAACTAAAATCCAGATTTTTGGCCTCTGTGTGACACCGCCTACTGTGGTACACTGATATTACAGACTTAAATGTACAGTATGTACATGTAGCTTACTTATCAAAAATATACAGCGCACATTCAAGGGCAATGCTACAATGTACAACTGCAGTCACATTATAGTTTATAGAGGGCAAGTTCAAGTCTTTGAGAGTAATGCACTTCAAAGTTGTTTACGTGTTGGTTTCATTCTCAGAGTTCACCTTTTCTTATCATGTATTGTTATTATGCAAAATGCATGACGGTGAACCACAGTCCACACATTCCTTTGCCTTTGTCAACATTCCAAGCTTTGACAATCTACCAATGACTGTGTGTTCACGCCACAATGAATACAAACAACAAGAGACAAGCGTTGTCTTGAGGGGGGGGGTCTGATTTCTAGATTAATATCTCAAATTTATGTAGACTGTTATTGGTATGCCCATCCGAAAAGGTGAACTTACATGTATATCAACATAAAAAAACAGTATTGTAATCTTCCCATACATTGTACATCTCAATTTGTTCGGCTAATAAAACTTTGCTTCATAAATAGATTTCAGCTTCAGAAATATTTGATCAAGTAAATTGCAGTGTACATGTACATGTACATGTACACACAGTGTACGTTGTATTTGTACATGTATACACTGTACATGCAGCCTACCAGTACTTGGTTCACAAATACAGTACCATGAACATGAACCATGTACAATTTTTTTTTCAAATTCCTAGTTTACGACATTATTTTCTTGCTGGAGCTAAACTAGCTTTTAGTTTTTACACTCAAGACATAATAATGTAAGTTCTCAACAATACATGTACTGTAGATATCATCAATCGAGGAGGGGAGGCTAAATTGGCAGCCCCCCCCCCCAGTCTTTTTAGGGTTAAAGGGGGAAACCACCCTGATATCAAGTTGTTTTGAATATTTTATAAAGACCAAATTAACATCAAGGTGGACTTCACTTTTAACCGCAACTGAACTGAGTTGTGCCTGGAAGCTAGCCTACATCACGGTACATGTACAAGTACGCCTACATGTACATGTTGGGTGGTTTAACTGGGTTGCATGTAAAATGATGCTGATGGTGAGAGATGTAATTTTGCCTCCAAATCCATGGGAAAGCCCCAGAGCTGATCTAAACGGCCTTTTTCAAAATCCACCCGACTAGAAACTGCAGTATAGTCAACAGCCCCAGCTCCCAGGACCAGGTGGTTAGTGTTTGTAGTCTGAAGACGCAGACTCTAATTAGACACCCGAACATAAATCCATCACTTGAGCAGAGCCTAAATCTGTCTGTCTCTGCCTGTGTCAGGAGCAGCTACATGTACATTGTACATGTAAAGTACAGAGCCTATGGGGTGCAGAGGACCATGCAGTCTGCATCTACATGTAGTCTCAAGGTTCAGACACTCTGTTCAGCACTATGACTGACAAGGGCTTGTGCTTGCAAACTAATACCAGTAGTTTGAATGAATTGGAATATTCCTCAGACTCAGGAGAGACCCAAGCCAAGGAGGAACTAAATTCCAACATGTCTGAAACCTGTCATTTTGGTTTAATTCACTGGGCTATTCTTTCAGTGTCATGGCCAGGCCAATTTGTTGAGCGACTCCAAAACGTGATTCTAAGAAGCATACACAGTACATGTACATCCACATCTACATGTAGATCTTATCTGGGGACCAGTCAACTGAATTCTACATGTAATGCTATCCTCAGTCCTCACGGTTGTAATGTATTGTTTTAAAGGCATCGTTTAACAATGTTAAATCTGAGATGCATGGCCCTACATGTACGTGTACATACGTGGATATCAGTGTTTGTGAATTGTGATATTGTTTTATTTAACCTGCGTCATGTCCTTGTACACTGTACAGGTAGGTCTTTTCATCAGGCCTACCTGTAAAATCAATTAAATATTTAATATTCATATTCAATTATACAAGTTGAATATGGCAGTTATTCATTTGTACATGTATGTACATGTACATGTATCATATTGGGTTTTACAATGTAAACATATGTAGCTCTCAATGGCTAAATGTCACTTTATATGCACAAATGCAATGAATCCAGGTGGCACTGTCATGATCAGTACCCCAGACGGAAGGAATTAAATCCTTCCAAATATGAATAAAACTCGGTGACCGGAAAGAATAGCATTAATACTCGGAAGGAGTAGATTATCATATGGACCGACATGTATGTACATACAGAACTGGTCCCATTATAAGAAGAAAGAGCTTTGAAATTGAGGTTAGGGTTCATTCCTGCACAAATCATGATCTCTTTCCCACATGTACATGTATCCTGCAGCCTTGCTTAAAACCATCAACTTACTGAGATGTAGCGTACTGATGTTTAGATTTATACATTACATGTACAGTGTACATTGTGTTTCAAGAAATTATTTTCAAGAAATAAAGCAAGAGTTTGAAGGTTCTTTTCCCCATTAGCATGCTCAAGAAAATACTCTATCTGGAGCATCAGAGGCAAGTCTGAGTCTATCTCCAGTTGCGACTTACATGTACCCGTGTCAGGGAGGTGTCAGTTCCTCCCTACATAGTACATGTATAACTATCCCAACACGGTATAACTACAGTTCTACATGTATACATGTACCGTTTCAGGACAGTTATACAATGAAAATGTTTGTGTGTACACTTTACCGACATACCGTACATCATACAAAGAAACATCATATAACGAAACGTCGGTCTGGGCATCGTTTCCAACTAGAACTCGATAAAGAATCACAGAATGTATTGTGTGTGGACGTAACAAGGATGTATGGTCAATCTAGAATGATATAACTGGGCAGGGCTTAGCGTGACCGTGCGCGAAAGGAGACCTACATGTAACTTCTCATTTCTGCTTCCGTTTCATAACCACAGTAGCAAACTGCGCACCTACAGTACATGTACCTGTATACGACGTTTCGCTGTTAAGTTTTGGATTACTTGTTTTTGTGTGTGTCGATGCCCTGTTTGCTATACGATGATTCTTTGTACGACGTTTCTTTATAGAGTTTTGAGATATATTTGTTTGTGTGTAAACACGCTGTAAGCCTGTTGAAATTACTCTAATTTTCAAACATGCCCTCCATGTAGACTGCATGGATAAATCATGGACCTACATGTACTTCCATGGATATATATGCAGTTGAAGGTTACACGTGCAGGGTTTTCATTAGGCCTATTTGTACAGTACACAGCCCAAACATTATTTTCAAAAAATCATCGTTTTTGGGGAGTGTCATTTATAATACTGGAAAAACCCTTTAAGAAAAGCATTAAGGTTAGCTTATTTTGATGGTTTGGTGAGAAGTGCGCAATCTGCACATGCACAGCTGAAAACAAAAATTGATCTTTGTTGTGTACATGTGTACATGTACATGTAGTTTTTTTTTTAAATAGCTGCCAAAATTTCACTGATTATTGCAGTGTAAATCAAAACTTCAGAACGATTCCAGCTCTTCATTATGTGAAACTCCTTGAGCACTTAAAATCAGAATGATTAAAAACCAACACTTTTTAATGTTTTTATGAGATTTTTTTTAGTAGTGTAAATGGCAATCCTAAAAAAATGATGATTTTTCAAAATGGTGTTTTGGATGTGGAAATGGGCCTTGATGCAACTCAGTGAGCTCCCATGTTTACAGTGTAAAATCCCATCAGTTCTCTGGTAGGCTTTATCGAACAAATACGAAGTGAAAAGGAGATTTTGATTCATCCTCAGCCTCCTTGTAGATTTGTTATCAAATCCAATGAAAATACAAACCAGGATTGCCACACAGAATTGACAGCTATGAAAAACAAACATGAAGTGACACACTTAAATCAATGCATTATCTTTTATGATTCTGCAAGGTGGTTTCCTTANAGGTTGTTGATGTAGACAAATGCTCATGTATCCTTTACAGCACACTTTATTTATGTTATTGCCAAAGATGAAAAAAGCCGGTCAGTCACTCAATAGTGTCTGACAGTAAAGTCTAGCAAGTCAACAAGTTTCCTTGCATAATTTGAATATTAGGTCACTGCTTAAATTTCACAGATACGACTTACATGTACATAACATATTCATAATTCCTGCAAAGTTCTACAGAATCTGATTTGGGGTAAATTTTCAACATTATCTCCCTCCCCCCTCCCTTCCCAACGTGAACATTCTTAACTTGAATGGGGTGCTCACCTTTGAATACATGTCAGTTTCAAAAGAAACTTCTATGAGTCCTTTCTCAAGCTGATCCCAAAAGGGATCCTTGAGCAGTGCTTCCTCGTCCACTTCGTCTACATCCATCTTCTTCCCTGCCTCCTTCTTCTCCTCCTCCTTTCCCTCTTCCCCCTTCCCCTCCTCCAAATTTCCCTCTTCCCCCTTCCCCCCCTCCCCCCCCCCCCCCCCCCCTCGGCGTAAGCGCCAGGAGGGTCAAATCTGACTGACATGAGCACTATACAAGAACCATTATTATTACTATTATTATGTGCATGCAGCCATGCAGCCATGCAGCCATGCAGTGTGGAACATAAACATTCCAGTGCAATCTTGAAATTGTATCAAGAGAACAAATGTACATTACAGTGTATATGGGGCCTTGGGGGAAATAAACTGTAACAAAAGAGGTTTATCACTCATGATTACGATCATAATAATTCAAGAAAGTCTTGGATAAAGTTGGATGTCTGAAGAAAAGTCTAGTCTTGGGTCAAGGACAGAACAGGTTTATTTACTTCAATTTGACCTCAATGTGACCCAGTTTAGAATAGATGACAACAGACCTTTTTGAGGCAAGTATGCCCAATAGAAATGCATAATTTTCATAACAGAAATATATACACCCACACACACAGTGTACAGCTCAGTACACACATGTACTGTACAATGTACATTGTTACTGGTTTATATACGGCATCCCCAAAACAAACATCCTTTATGTACACTGTACACAGTTATTTACATATCACTCAGCTAGAATTCCAATACAAGCTGTTCAGCCAGCCTGGTAATGTACAGTTTAGATTTTAACAAAATAAACTGAGTGAGAATTCTCTTACACAACATGTCAGACTGTCAGTCCACACAGATGCGGTACTTTCTTTTCAGCTCCAGTTTGACTTTGACTTCTGGCAAAAGTTGCCTTACCTGAAAGGCCTGAATGCAAATTATACAAACTGTCTTTTGTTTCTTTATGTGTAGTCCTACAAATATTTCAGCTTACCGGTACTTTTATATGAAGGCTTCGTATTATTGTACATGTACTGCAAAACAATGTGTTAAATGTTTTAAAACTATTTTTTTTCAGTGGCTGGGGTAGTCTATATACATGTACATGTATTAAACAGGTAAAAAGTACATTTGGGATTTGGACAACAACCATGTACAGTACTTGCATGGGTTCAATACTTCAAACCTACACTATAGCAAGTACATGTACATGTACGTGTACATGTATATTATACATTGTAGGGTAGGCCTGCAGTATTATGTACTGTACATGTAGGCCATACTGTTTACATTCTTTTAATTAGACAGTCCTATGCCATGGAGTTTAATCTGCTTACATGCACCTACAATTAGATGAGTTAGATGTAGAATACTTCGGATTTCCAATTTGATTTCAATAATTTGTAAAGTGTTCTTTTATTCTTGCTACCCAAATTCATGGTAAAATAAGATATTATTAAGCTGGCTTGACTACTAAAAATCGCTACATGTACATGTACAGCCAAGTCTACTACATGTACATGTACATTAAATATTATTTCAGTCATGTCAGTATTTATAATGACATTTTTTTTTCTCCGCCAAGACCATGCACTGCACTGTACCTGTACATTGCAGGTACTTACAGGAAGTGGGTGATCAGTTTCCATGTGCAGAAGGCCGTAATTCGCTGACACCAGACTTGGTGGAAATACTATTAATGGGAGTACAAATCTGCACACAGCAAACCCGTTGGCCCATCAAGAATTACCCCCTATTCTCTCGGAGCATTCTTCGGGCAAAGGAAAAGCAAAGCATTACATACATGTAAGGTCTAATGGTCATAAAACTCAAGGCTAACCCTGGTGATTGGCAACACCTGTTATTGAGTAAACACCCGAATGATGTCGAATTCTCCATGAGAGCTGACTTCTATCTGACTTTAAAAACATAATAAAGAGACATTTTTCCTCATAATTTATTTAAAAACTTTCAGAAATCTTGCACAATTTCAGGGATTCCGATTGATTTGCAGCCTGAAACATGTGGAAATTCTGGTTAACCTTTGTCTCCCATAATATTTCCTGTTCCTTGTCAATTGTTTGCTAAGATCCATGAGGAAGAGCTTCCTTTAAATTAAACTTTTTAAATTTGCATTCATGAGTAATTCACCTGTCTTTTCTGGCTCCTTAGTAAGACAATGTCTTGTACTGCCCTCCAATAGTTCATCAGTACACCACTGCAATTCCACAGATCTCTGAATGGATCTTTGAGCAGCATGCATGACACTGACAGCAAATTTTTTTAATTTGTTTATTTTAAACATCATTGACATGTTAGGTTTTTTTCAATAACTTTAAAAATGCTGAAAAACAGAAGAAACCTTAGACTTACAAATGTAGTTAAAATCATACAGTACTAGTAGCAGATCAGATATTACTCTAGTAACAAAAAAATGAAGACATTAAAACAATGTTTGCACTAATTCAGAAATGTGTTCATAGTGTAGAGGTCAATGGTCACAATTCTGAACTAGGGCCAAATTTTATTGGGGTTACAAAATGTAAATCCATGTCATTTTTTAGTGAAAATGTGAAATTCTACATGTACATGTAGTAATCACAGTTAGAAAAGAATTATGTGCCTCATGTCCATGATGTTTAGTTGTTTACCTCACAAAAATGTCTAAAGTTAAACCAAACACAATTAGATCTACACCAGCTACTATTTAAGCATAAGTTGGTTAGAAGACTTAGAATTGCAGTCAATTTTTTGTTAATATTGATGACTGTTATTAACTTGTTATCACGTGTTAAATTCAAAGAACGTAAACTTACTCGTCCTGTAGCCTTCTTGTATCTCTGCACAGACTTGTCAATCAGTTCCCCGACACTCAATGTTCCCTCTCCACATGGGACAATAACTTTGATTGCTCCAAAACAAACTGTCACCTTCATGATGGCTATTATTCCGTCTTACTCAAGAAAAGATAATCCAGAAATACTTCAAAAGATCTCAGTTTCTTTGAAGTTTGATCACTCAATTCCTCCACATTACACTGTTTGATTTAACATAGTTTTGCCACTGCATCTGAAGATCCTTGAACATGAAAAGAGATTATGAGTTACACCGGTTTCTTTCCATTCTTTAAATGGGTGGAAAAGAATCACTCTTTTCAAATAGATGGCTATGCAATGAGGGGCCGTTGTTCAGACTTTGCTCAGTCAGACAGTAGAGCCTAACTCAAGTTTCGCTGCAGAATTTATAGAAATGTTCACTAGATCTAGATCTAGACTCTTGAGTAAATCTCCACATGTAGTCAAATATTCTTGGATTTCCACTGTTGTAAGCAGTTTAATTCACAGGTGGTGATGAGATGTCTAGATGATGTGAGCACCGGGCCCGGGCGTGTTTCATCACTGAGTCACTCCTTGCAGCTCATTCAGCACACACCCTCCCGCGACAGCGCTCTATTCAGCAACTGAATGACGATCGAGCCGCTAGTTCCCCGTTACTCAATGTGTGGGTGCTGCATCTGTGTTTATCCAGCGCAACATGCCATTCCTATTCGTAACAAACCCAGTGCAGCTGCACACAGGTGTTGTATAGACTACACGGACGGAAGGTGTTTCTGTCCCGGACGATTTCCTAAGGAAAACGGACAAAGATAGCACAAATAAGAAGACGGTTAACGTATTACAAAAATAAGCAATATCACTAAAAGGGTATCCTTTTGTTATTAAATGTACAAGCGGAGGCGGTCCTTTGTTGGAATTTAGATTGTATCATTTATAAATCGATAAAATTCGATGTTGTATTGAAATGACGAAGAATCGAAGGCGGCACGGTTTCGGCTGGGTCGATCGCAATTCGTCGATCAAATATCCGTTTGTTTACAAGATACAGTCAATGGCTTCACTGTCAGATGATGCAAATATGAAAAAAATAATGAGCTCTAAAAAAACCCTCTAACTTACCTTACTGAACACTGAAATTAAGAAGTCCAAATGAAACTGGGAAACAGATTTTAGCCGCATCTACTGCGTAACTCAATACCTTCCCGATATATGCGGACCGCATACAAATTTTACACGTCTTGAATTTGCTGTTGGATATGATGCCGTAAATAATCGTGTGATGGCGCTACACATTTTGACATTTCTTCTGATCTGAATTTTTTTTTTAAAGCAATGTATGCCCCACCCCATCCTCCTTAAAATTATCACAATAAGCCCATAATAATACTACCCCCGCTCCAAATTTCTATATTAGAATAGAACTTACCCTGTTAAAGAGCTAAGCTCTTGTATAATGATGTTTCTTTTAAGAAAGTGAGGATTGATATGGCTCGAAGTACTAGGGCCAAATCACCATTTTAAATGAATTTGCACACAAATTGAAAAAAGGACCAAGTTGGAATTGGGGAATGACAGAGGTAAGGGAAAGAGAAAGGGGCAAAAAGTTTGAAGAAAAAATGTTTTTAGTACTTGAGAGGGTCAGAAAACGAAGTGACAGATAGATTCCTGTGCATTCCGAAATAGGCTAGTAAGCTACGACCCCACGTTGAGAAGAAGAAACAAATCATAACCGTCGCCGGAGTGGGGGGGGGGGGGGNGGGGGGGGGGGGGGGTTGAAGGGCTTTTGGAAATCTTCGTTCAGGGAAATGGTAAAAGGTAGTGCACCCTTCCAAAGTAGCTTGTTGCCTATCCATGATATTCCCTCGCCGTAGTTCTCAACCCAAATTAAAACCTATGGGCCCCTCTCTAGCTTGCCGGAAAAGTGAACAGCTTCGTCATGGTGCATTTCTTAACACCGTCCCCCCCCCCAAAAAAAAACAACAACAACAACAACAACAACAACAACAACAACAACAACAACAACAATGCCAAGTAAAATATACGAATGATGGTGCAGAATTATTTTGAGAAGGGGAGGGGCAGATGCTCGTCTTAATGGAATGTTAACATTTATACAAGTTCTTAAAATGTCGACAGCATTGAGCAGAATTATGAGGGAAGGTTCTGAGCAAGTCTGCCAGACAGAAAGAATAAAATTAACCTTGCCAATCTAATCATTTGAGACGTTATAGCTTTCTCGACCCGCACACTAACTAATCATAAATCCATTTCTCTTCCTCTTAATTCATCCCTCATGGTGGTTTTCTCTGGTTCCGAGTTCAAACACCGGTCAGAGAAAGGGTGGATGCATTAAATTGAACTATCTGGGGATTGGGCAATAATCATAAGTCACGCTCTGATTGCATGCACAAATTTCAGAAATTGTGAATGGATGTCTGGCCGGGCTTGTGAGGCCGTACGTACTTGGCCTACTATGAACTTGTTTAACCCACGAATATGGCATGCCCATTTCTGTTCATAGCTAAACATCTTTCTTGCGTCTCTCCAAAATTTAATATCCGTCCTTGTCCTCTTGTAAAACAAAACTTAATTAATCCAGTTAATACTGTGCACAGTAGTTTAATGTGATTTAGTCAACGGTGTTCTATTTGATGTTAGTTATTGTTCTATTTATTTAGTTTTTGTAATTTAAGTTAGTTGATGAATATTCAATGAGCATATGATGCTCAGTTTGCTCACTATAATTTTAATAATTTGTGTTCTATCTTGCGATTTCATTATATTGATCTTTCTATATGAATCGTATCAATGCCGAACAATATTTTGAGCCCCTCTGTGAAAGAAATTATTATCAGCTTTCATGAAATAACAAGACAAGGCATTTCGTATACTTGTATACATATTTGACGACTTAAATCTCCCCTCACGCATGAAATGATTGGTGAGCCTAAACCTGATTAATACAACATCCATCTCATATTTTTGTGGTTTTCATCTTCATCTTTCATTTGTTTTATTAATAATTCCCCTTTCATCATTGAAACTTCTCTCCTTCTCACCCCTTTTCATTTCCCGCTCGTTCCTTTTCTTAAATTTTCACATCTTGTATATCGGCCCCTTTGTTTCTTTCTCCCTTACTCTCTCTCTCTCTCTCTCTACCACCCCACCCCACCCTCCCCTTTGAGACCTCTTTCAGGGGCGGATCCAGGAATTTCTTCCCGGGGGGCACATGGGGGAGGGGGGGGG
>BEXV01003196.1:28040-44050 GCA_003118195.1 Hemicentrotus pulcherrimus | reverse complement strand
AAAAAAAAAAAAAAAAAAAAACACGAAAATTGCTATTTCTACCAACTGACTGCTGTGTGTGTGTGCATGGGGCAGACTTGTGTGCACAGGCAGTGTGATCACCCTAGAAAAAGGGGTACTTCTAAAAAAAGGGAAATGTGTATTTGTTGAAAGAAAAGGGGCACCGATTGAATTTTAATAGGGGCATTTATGGGAGGTGAAAGGGGGATTTTATGAGAAGGGAAAAGTGGCTCTTATTCAAAAGAAAAAGAGGTACATATTAAAATAGACGGGGCACTTATCAGAGATGAAAATAGGTTAATGATGAGAAGTGGAAGGGGCACTTATAAGAAGGAAAAAAACACTTATTAGAAGGAAAAGGGGCACTTGTCAAATAAAAGGGGCAGTTATTAGAGTCGAAAAAGACACTTATCAGGAGGGGAGGGGTACTTGTCGAAGTAAAACACGTAACTCTCCGATTTGAATAGGGACAAATATAGGACGTGAAGGGGTACTTATCTGAAGTGAAAAGGAGTAGCTTCTCTTACCTGAAGAGGGTCATTTACCAGAGATAAAAAGGGCGCTCATGAGAATGAAAAGGGACCCTTTGTATAGGTGAAAAGGGGCATTTATGAGAAGGGATTGGGGCTCTTTTTTAAGGGGGCACTTATTAGAAAGGAGGAGCACTTTACAAGGTAAAAGGGGCACCTGACATATTTGAATAGGACATTAATCTTTCATCAAATAAAAAAAAGCCTCCAAATGTTATTGTTTGTAACTAGAAATTTTAAATTGTAAAGTTGACAATGTAAAATTATGTGAAGTCTGACATTTCTTAATTGTCTTTGGATAGGATGTCTAGAAGGTTCACAATCTGTATGAAACAGTAATTGATACAGAACATTGGGTCATTGTGCTGGTCTGTAAATGCAATTAATCATAAGCAGTGTTTTCTATTCAATATGTCACCCTCTCCTATCCCCACCAACCCTGTAGACTAGTGTTAAGTGAGCTACACACAGAGTACACAATAGCATAGAGAATACGCTATGATTTGCCCTGTATTGTGGTGATGCTGATATTTTGAAGTGGCAAGAGAATGAAAAGTTATGCATGACTATAGAGTTACATGAAAGGTGCCTTGCAGTAATTCTATTGTACAGTGATTAGAGATTATTACAGAATATGGTAGTGTCAAGTTTGATATGTCAAGTTAGCTGCTCATGGATTTCCACAGGTTAAACCAGTTATATTGAATAGAAAACACGGCATACATATGATTATCTGCATCCATGACGTCTCCCCAGCCCCTACCCTATGTATGCTACCCTCCTGCATGGAGAACACACTGTGATTTGCTATTTTGCAATTCAAGCAGGGGGTGTTTCACAAAGACTAAGATCGACTTTAAGTTGGACCTTACTATGACCGGCCGTTCATGCCACCGTCTTCTCTCACTATTTACCACTGACATTGGTCTCTCAAGATTCCATGACATTTGCTCCGGCGACAATTGCTCCGCTGTAAATTTCATACACTAATCGAATGGCTAACTTCAACCCTGGATTCAGTACTTTACCCTACCCTAAACCTAACCCTAAACCTAACATAAAACCCTATTGAAACCCTAACCCTAACCCTACATCTTAGACGAAATAAAGCCCGGAGCAATTGTCGCAGGAGCAAATGTTGTGTCACCGTCTCTCAATGGACGTATAAATCATTTTCACATATCAACAGAATTTCTTTTAATAGTTCATTATTGAAGGAAAAATATTATCTAAAGATCATAATTGAGAGACCAATAGTGAATGGCCTTGCCACAGTTAGGTCCAACTTAAAGTTGATCTTAGTCTTTGTGAAACACCCCCCCCCCCCAGACGTATCAAAGTGGCAAGAGGGTAAAGAGTTGACTATAGAGTAAATTCTATAGGACTTCCTTTGTACAGTGTATTGAAGATTGGAGATGAACTTATTTTGTTCATCTCCTTGGTAACTTTTGTAAAGTGTATATGTAGTAGAGGTCTTGGGGAGATTGTTAATAGGCTGTTTTCTTGTTATGTACAGTATTCAAATTTAATGCACATGTCTTTAAAGGGACTGGGTAACATTGTTGAAGGTTGATGACAAAAATTGCTTAATTTTTGTATAAAATGTTACTTACTATATTCCTTCTACTGTACCAACCCTCTAACAGGCAAAAAATCCTGAAAAAAATCTCAAACCACGAAGATATCTATGTTTTTTTTTTGAAGGCGTCGATGTGAGGCACCCTCTAACAGTGATTAACATTAAATTCTCCCAACCCTTTTTGAATTTTCCCAACCGTTTTTCCATGAAAAAAAGACATAAAACAGGCTATAAAAAATCTGTCAACACTTAAATGTCTGGAATGGAATGCAGAGCCATTTTATTGCTTTGTGAGATTTCCATTCACCTAAAATGTAACTAAATTGTTCTATAGATCTAGATCTAGACCTAGTTGGGAGAATCAAGGAATTAATCAGATCAGTTTTTCCCAATTTGTACCATGAATAATGGTCCGTTTTCACTCAAATTTTCAGATTATCTATAATTGTACATCTAGCATTGAAGTCACTACCTTAGAACCACTATCTCTCATCTGAACAATGTTACCCAGTCCCTTTAATAGTTAATTCCCTCATTATGAATAATTTCATTCAACTGTTACAAGTTTGTTCGTTCGTGTCTCCTTAGATCAAGATTAATGTAATCTTGATCTTCGGAGTAGTTGCTACAACCGGCTGTGTCAGACACGTTGCCCCGGGTGCGAGATAGGACTCTTGTAGCATGCCCCCATTTAAAACAATCATACAATAACAGTTAACACTACATTGAATTAATAGTATGAAACTATTAAAATTACTCTCATGTTAGGGGAAAAATATTGCATTATGAATCAATTGATTTGGTCGATCCAGTTCGATGGCACAAACACGGCACTACTGGACAAAGATCCTAATAATTACAGAGCTTGGTCTTGTTGCTGATTATAACTATATTAAGACTTAAAATAAAAAAAAATAAAAATATATGAAAACGTATGACATAAATTCAATATAATCGACTTGTTCGACTAAGTTCTGTGGCACAAACTTGGCATTATTGGACAAACCTACCGATTGGATAAACCTAACAATTACAGAGCTTGGTCTTGTTGCTCTGTTACAAGTGATTTGATTCCAATAGTTGGAATGCAAATTACATACATTGTGTGTTGTAAGGTAAGGCAAGCAATAATGTCTGTCCTATCTAGCAATGACCAATGTATGTAATTTGCACTCTGACTAAAACAGATATTTGTAACAGGTAATCAAAATAATTAACCAGGAGGCTCTTCACAAAGTCATGTCCATGGATAGAAAAAATGGATTGGAAACAAACTTCAAAAAAGAACAATTTTACAACAAGAAATACAGAGAAGACTTTACTTTATTACATTATCTGCCAGAAGTAAACAACATGCATTTTGCACGGTATACTGCCGTGACATATCAATAAGTCTTGTTCTGTAAAGCAAATCGAAACTCCAGTTTAGAAATGTCGCGTCTGAAGCATCGACATCCAAACTTACATCATGGATTTAAACTTTGCAGGATTTAAGCATAACTCAAGCAGAGTCATTTTTTTTTACATCATTTCATTCAGAGCACAATATTTCCTTTTTTTTCGCGGATAATCACATGGGACCACTGTTGAGGAAAGCATTTTCTAAATAAGGAGAAAAAGTTTCCAGGTAAAATATTGAAAACTGCTTGTCTGGTTCATGAAATGGCTTATAGGTATAACCAGTTTTGGAAATGCCCCCCTCTCAAAAAATGAAATGGAAGCTCTAATTGCCAATCATGTGAAAGAATATGTTTTGAATAATACGTGATACAAATTTTTCTACTAATTGATGTATTTGGTAAATTATCATATAGATGCGGCCTGGATAGATTTCATGTAGTGCCGTCTACATCTTTCTGTTTACAGTGCCTGTAACTTTACTAATTAAGACTGGGCCAAATTTCTTATCTTTTTGATGATTCCAGAACTTTGCAGTATACACACCAATACTTATATGCTAGATGATCAACCTTTTCTGATCGATTCCACAACGTTTCTTTCACATTACAATGGCATGACCAGAACTAGTCAATACATGTACCTTTAGGATGGACAAGGAAAGATATTGAAAGCAGGACACTTCGCCATTTCAACTGATGGGAGAAATACCAGCACCAATTAACTGTACTGAAGAGCCATCACTTCCTTTTTTAGAAATGGAGGGAACTTGTGCGAACATCGTCATTACAGTTTGTGACAGAACTTCAGAATTTCAAAGTGAAAAATAAAATAAAGGTGTATGAAAACTAACTTTCTGACACTGCATCCACTTCGAACTACAAACATGAATCTGAATATATGGGGCCAGATTAGATAAATAAGACCTGACCTGGNGGGGGGGGGGGGGTGTTTCATAAAGCTGTTCGTAAAGTTATGCACGACTTACATATGAAAGCCAAATGGGATGCTCAGTCATTATTAACTGCATCAACTAGAGTTGAACTGTGCAGATGTAGATTAACATTCTTATAATAACAAACATTTTTAATGCGAAATAAAATTTTTTTTGCCATAATTTTAATTGAGGTTATTGGAAATATAGTCACATTTTGTTAAAACATCAGGAAAAACGTTGCATATCATATCTGGCACTTCATAAATAAGTCGCTGTAAAGTCATGCGTAACTTTACGAACAGCTCTATGAAACACCCCCCAGGGCCCCATTATACAAAACTAGTAATCAGTGACAAATGACAGTTTTTGTTATAAGCTAGTAAAATCCTTGAAACGGGTCCCCAATTCCTTACTTTTGCTATGTTCATTACACAACTTTGGTATGTTTTTTAATTTTTTAAAATCCAATTATTGTTTATATCTTGATTCCAAAAGTAATATCATACATGCATAGGTTTTTTTGTATTTCAATTAAAAATTCCAGTCATATCATGTCCACTTTCACTATATCCTCCTACCCCTTTTCAATCTGACACACTTTAAAAAACTTATGCTTCTTTCATCCCTTTTGATTTTATGTACGGATTTGGATAGAGCTGACAGGTGTGGGACAGGCATGGTAATTCATTTCACCTTTTCTTGTTCCAGGCAGCCCCGTCTGCTTTGTTGAAATCTCTCCACCTGTTTTGTATCATGATCAGTCTATTGTTTTGTTATTGATTTTATCTGTTGTATGTACTTTTTTTGTTTTGAAATGCCGATTACATAATAACGTTAATAATAATTTGAAAAAATGTTTTGGATATTTGAATAAAGATCTACAAATTTATGACATGATATACATGTATACAATTTTATGAGGTACTTTCACACCAGTTGAGTTTCCTGTGTTTTCTATGTATTCCATTGATCTTTATATCATGCTCTTATTAGTTTTACAGTGCTTTCATTCCCCGAGGAAAAGAGAAGACCATTTGATATCACTCTTGATTGCTCCAAAGATTTCTAATGTTTTCCATAGCAAAACACAGCTTTCAGTATCATGATTTAATGAGGGAATCCTAAGAAATGAACTACGGCACTCCACTGCTTACTCTTGGTGCCTACGAGTACACAGAGGATAGTCAAAAGTGAATAATGCACGAGTATGGGTGTTCATACAAAAGACACCATGACACTTGCCTGCAACCTGTTCTAAAAAATAGTAAGCACTTAAGCGTATAAATTGTCAGATAGTGAGGTATAGTCATGTTTCCATTGGGATGGGCAGTACTAGTATAATTCAGGGTTCCCCCAGGAATCCGAGAACCAAATTCCATGACCAGATACAGGTAAGTACATTTTGGTTAGAGTAGCACATTATGATTATTTCATGTTTCTGATGACGTCGACCTCCCCTAAAAATTTCCATGACTTTCCATGACTTTGGGAGACATTTTTTGCAATGACTTTCTATCCCTTACCACAAGATTTGTTTTCCTTATGATGTTCCAGATTTTTCAATGATTGGGGAACAGTTATTTTCCAAAATTTCAAAATTTAGGCATACATGTTTCAAAGGGTGAGTGACTTCATGAAATAATCAAAAGGCGCATATGAATGCAACCCATGAACAGGGGTGATATATCGATCCTCCAAAACCACCACTTGGGATGCTGCAAGGCTTGAATTTAGTCAACTTGGACCAAGGGTAAACAACAGTCCTGCTGAGGAGCTCTTTTTCAAACTACGGTACAGCAAATTTGTGAAAAGTTGTTAAAAAAATGTAGGATAAAGAATCATGGTATAGCAAAAGGAGCCCACAAACTTGTAAAAAATACATCATATGGATAAATGTTGTATAAAGAAACTAATTTTGAAGAGTTATATTGACATGGCACCTAATCATAAGCGTGTGTTCACACTAAGCCCTGCCTAAATTCACAAAGTTTCTTGATATTCTGGTAGACTGAGTGCCGGGTTAGTACATAGCATGTAGCAGCATATGGGGTGTTTCAAGTAGTCCAGAAAATCCTGATAGAGCCCTTTCTAGGCTTAGGCTTGATCTGCTTCAGTGACACCAGAACATTTGTCATACCACCAGTGAACAACACAAGGACTGTCCCAGATGGTCAAGATATCCATTATAGAGTCCATTATAATTCAGCAACATTGGTATAAAGTGTGATCAACTGGTTGCTTCCTCCAACCCTCTCTCAATGAGTTTCAAATCTTCCAAGTCCTCTTTGATTATACCCACCAGATGACTGATGCCTTCCTGCTGCTGCTTCAGATGCTGAAGAAATATGCCAGAAACAGAGAGAGAGAGAGAGAGAGAGAGAGAGAGGGAACATTAAATTCAACATGTGTTAAAAGCCACCTCATGAACTTTTCTATCTTATATAATTTCAAACTTGACCATAGAATGATATACCTTTATTATTAACTTGACTAATTTGATTTAAAAAGTGTTAAAGGCCACCTAAAGACCCTCTCTATCTACCGGTATACACAGTTTAATACCTTTAATGATTTGTAAACCACTTTTTTTTCTTTTCTAACGTCAAATTTACGATAATGGGAAAAAAAAAGGCAGGCATCAAATATATAAATAATGGAGTTGCCTTCTAGGCTTGTACCCTCATATGGTACATCAATTAATTGATGTGCACACAAGATACCTTAACCAAACCCTACCAGGATCCTAACCAAGTCAGAGCTACGTTTTCATTTTTCACATTGAAAAAAAAAGTGCCATGCTCTATCTGATTTTACAAGTTTACTGCCCCAGCCTCCTACTTATTGGTATGAATAATTGACAAGCCGCTCCTTAAAATGCTGTGAGCGTCAAAATCGGCAGCCTTGCATAGCCGGGTAATGTTGGAGCGCCTTGAGGAACTTGCAAGGTTGATACGTGCGCTATATCCAATATTATTAGCATTATTATTATTATAAAGCCTCACTACTATATCCCGATCTCATGAAACATTGTGGGAGGAGTGCGAGCTCAGCTGTCTAATTTGGTCACTGGTAGAACTTAATGAAAGGTGGCTCTGTAAAGCCTTACTGTGTTTCCCAGATCTAATGAAAGGTGTGAGAGAAGTGTTCAAATTACCTGTCTAATTTCATACTGGAGATCAGAGTCTATAGAATACTGCTCATTGCTTCGACTGAATGGCAGGTGGCTCTGTAGACGGATCTGGGATAACATCTCATTTAGACGAGCCTGGATTGAAACAAATATACCTGACATGTAGACGTCTGAAATCATTCTACCAAAGTTAAAAGAGGCATCCCACACATATCATGAACTGGAATAGCAATCGGTTCCTGTAGTAAGCCTCCCAATAAACTGGCATTTCAAGTACACCACTCGCACCTACAGACATGCATATCATGGTCAAGCTAGATGTAATCATGAGAGTCAAAACACAATGGAATACAAGTAAATTATTTGTCACAGAAGTAATTTATTCACTTATTGACATCATTAGGGCTGTACTTGAACCACTGAATAATGAGCCCGAGATAACAAAAATACATGTATGTATTACAACAAAATCAAATCATTAATACCAAATGGGTTAAATACCCAAAAGCCTCTATGTGAATTTTAATATTTTAAAATTGACACATTTGTTAATTAATAAATGCAAAAGTTATAACCCATATCAGACTGAGATATTCATATTGTAAATTTGGATTAAGTTTTGTGAATTCTCACTATCGCCAATACATTAAAAAATACCTGTATGTTACGTGCAGGCCCCATTTCAAATGCACTCTGGGATAGTTTGTTGACCAAGATGCTTCTGGTCTATTTTGTGG
This sequence comes from Hemicentrotus pulcherrimus, assembly GCA_003118195.1. Classification (NCBI taxonomy): domain Eukaryota; kingdom Metazoa; phylum Echinodermata; class Echinoidea; order Camarodonta; family Strongylocentrotidae; genus Hemicentrotus; species Hemicentrotus pulcherrimus. The sequence goes on along the minus strand of BEXV01003196.1, from coordinate 35,739 downwards.
GGCTGCAGCATGCATGCTGGTGTTGATTGTATGTGTGTTTAATTAATTTTCCAACAGTAATCACAGTCTTGTGTTTGAGGTCGGTAGAAGTCATTCAGCTCAACCATTAATTAATTCCTTTCACTGGCTTCCAATTCAACAGCGAATCATTTTTAAGTTACTCTTATATGTCTATAAATCATTGCACCACCTAGCTCCTAATTACCTGTCTAATTGTTTAACTTTATATACACCAAGCAGAAATCTCAGATCTTCAGATGATAACCTCCGTCTAAATTATCCGATTACACGTGTCCAAGCCGGGGATATGACTTTCACGGTAGCAGCATCCAAAGGGTGGAATAATCTCCCCATTTCCATCAGACAATCTGCCTCTATCGATATTTTTAAGAAGGCTCTGAAAACTCATCTCTTTACATGAATTCTCCTCTATGTTTAATTATTTAATTTAATCAATTGAATTTAACATTTTATATGGAATATCTAATTGTAGCCTTTAATTACTACATGTAGTAAGGACCAATGATGTTAGCGCTCTGAGCCTTATGGGAATGGCGTCCTAAATGTTCATTGTATTGTATTGTATTGATTTATCACGATTTTCAAATAATTTCTTGAGTGGATATATACCGGTACTACTAAAAAATAAGATATTTGGATGTGTGACGCGCAAGAGAAAGTAGAAGCATAGAAATCATAACATCAACTTTCTTTGATTGTGTTCTTGGGCAAGTGCAAAAACTCATTTAATGCCCTCCACCCGTCTCTCAAATACACAATTGAATGTGATGACGCTCTTCCATTTCTTGATGTACAGGTAGAAAAGTCAGCGCACAGCTGCTCTACTTCCTTTAATCGGAAACCTACATTTACAGGTCAGTACATATGCTGGGACTCTTTAGGTTCTACCCAGTACAAAATTGGTCTCATCAATATCATCATTGCTAGAGCACAGAGAATTTGCTCTGCGTGCAAACTCGCAGTGGAAATCATTCAAGTCAAGTTCCGCGATCACAGAAAACGGACGGAATTCACGGAATTGACCATTTGAAACGGAAAATCGCGGAAAACCCCTTTTACCTCAAAACTTTTCATTTTTGCAAGAAGAAAATCGTAAAACTTACAGTATTTTTATGACTCGTTATGCAGAGAAAAAATATTGAGCCTCAAATCATGGTTAATAAGTCTAAATATTTAGCGATATTCGTCAGATTCTTAGGAGACTGGGCGCTGCCATTTCGTTTCGTTAGACTAATAGAGATCGTGACACAAAACACGGTACAAATAGCAGCGAAACAATCCTATTATGCCAGCTAGACGCCTAGTATTACGTAGACGTAATACTAGGCACACACACGCCAGCAGCGGGTGCTACATGCGGCGAGATTGTACACAAACTGTTATACAATTCGAAAAAGGGGCTGGCATGTGCGCCTAAAATCGATCGATCGCGGACAGCCAAGACTGAAATGTTTTTGTCGACGTCTGTACTACTCAGCCTTTCCGTCATTAATATGTCATGTTCTGACACATTCCGCTGGCTTTAGGTCTGCTTGTCTAAGTTTGAATTTGAAGTTGGTAAATCTAAACATTTGATAATTTTTTGTAGGTCTAGCCTAGACTTTAGGGCCCGTAGGGGTCTATACTTTCACTAGTATTTTGCATCAAGTTTATCCAGTCTCGTCCGTATGCTTTTGAGTGGTTATCAGTGGCTTGTCAAAGGTTGCGGCTTTAATAGAACATTTGTGCCCTACAATTTCACGTTATATGAAAATCTTATACAAACAGATTTTTATTTTTTTCATGTGTACAAAGTCTTTGGCAAAACGGAATTTCCGTTTTACAGCCCATCTGAAACGGAATTCCAGATTTTCTGAAACGGAAAAGCCATTTTTTTAAACGGAAAATCAGTGTCCCTATCTGCGCGAAAACGGCTATCCTGACCATGTGATTGATTGCCTTGTCACCCTTACACTGAATAAAACGACAGTGTCTTTGGGCCTAACAAATGTCCTGTGTATCTCAAACCACCGTGGCGAGGGAAAGCTTCCCAAAAGTTTTAGAAACAGGTCAAGCAAGTCGTGGGCGTTGCATTTCCGACTGTTGAGCCGCGCATGGTGTTTACTATAACTAGAATGTTCGTATATGTCCGTAAAGATGTACTCCCTATTACACAAACTAGCAATGTGAGTTATGAATTCAAATGCCGATGTGAAGCTCGGTACATGGGGCGTACATTTCAGAGACCGGCAGATCGAGCATGTTCCTTCCTTCATCCGGAACCGCCACACCGGCGCGAGTTCACAACCGCCTTAATGCACACAGGGAAACGTCCGTATGGCAGACGCTCAGCAATTCTCTGAACAACCAAGATTGTGCTGAAAAATACTGTTCATCTTGGTTCAAAGTTCTCTGCCAAGTGAGAAACTTTACTAATTTGCGCATGCTCGAAGCAACACACATTCAGTTGACCATCCCGCTTCTATGTAGACAGAAAGAGTTTGTTCGAACGCTCGTATTATTTTAGCAATTATCCCGGTATAACCGGCTGGCATTAAGCCTAATTTACTGATACCTTAGACAGCCAATCAGAGCTGTTATATTCGCGCCTTGTTCCTCTAGTTTCCGTTTATATTGATCGATTTCAGCTTTCTGTTTCATTCTTGCGTTTTACTCTGATGAGTGCAAGTCGAAAAGCTGTAGTACGGCTCTTTTCAACGCTATTCTTCAATTTTGTAGTACCAATCATCTTTTCAGAAAACTCATTTGAGAATCCTAAAAAAATAAGATATTTGGATGTGTGATGGGCAAGAGTAAGCCGAGGAATAGAAATAACAACAACACTTTGTTTTGGTTGTGTGCGTTGGCAAGTGCGAGAAATCATCTTAAAACTAGCTTGTTGGACGACAAACTGACACACAACGGTTTGGAGGGATATTCTAAAGTTAAGCCCTGGACTCTATTATCAAGCATGGACAATAGAGACCAGTGTACAGCGTGTACTGCAATGCACAACGCTGAACACTGGAAGTATGTTAGTCCTGGAAATGGTTTGAAATCACGTCCAAGAGGCCATATCTAGGTATTTCGGCAAAAGCGAGAATTATACTTGAATGTTCTTCTTAAAATAATGCATTGAATATTGCAATGATTTTTAACATAAAATCAAGGCCACAATACCTGAATGTACCCAAACTGAATTCATTACAAAACAATTGCCAGTGCCCATGTCGGCTAAAATTGCGTAAACACCTTTTTCCAACCAAGAGCCATGAAATAATGATGCTGGATAGCAAAAAAGGTTAACAGATATGATGCACAATGACAATGGCTGTGTTCTGAATCCAATCATTGATACACAAAGATTTTCAGAAAGTGATGCATTATTTTAAGAAAAGCATTCAAAGAAAGGTCAGAAAAACTTTGTCCAGGATTGACACCCTTAAGCTTTACAATGTCCAAGCCTCAGTCTGATAAAAGTTATAAGTTTGTAAGGTATGAACACTTGAAATTGTAAATGTAGCTCAGATATCCACTGTACATCACTACTCTAGTATCATACCTTCATCTGAGTTGGGGCATTTAACTCTGCCATCAGTCCCTCATGCTGTGTTCTGAGATGCTCCTCCTCCAACTGAATGGACACTCCCTGTTTTCTCTGAACTTCCTGTTGAGCCATGACCTAGGATTAATGCAGAAAAACGTTTTACAAAACCAACAGGAACTTACGCTGGCACCTCATTCATTACTTTTATTGACACAGAAAAGATGACCAGCATTTACCCTAACCACCTTTACCGTTTTTGCCAACATCATTACTGTCAATAATGCATTATCATTCTTATCATCACCACCACCATCATTGTCATCACTACATGAATTGCCAACATCACAATTATCATTATCACTAACACCACCACCTTCACCAATATCTTTATCACCACACCACTACCACTGTCATCACCACACTACCAACATCGTCATCACCACACCACCACCATCACCAACACCACCACATTGTCATCACCACACCACCACCATCACCAACATCGTCATCACCACACCTACATCCCCACACCACCACACATGCACACCTATATCCATATCTCATTCATATCATCATCACTAACATCCTTTTCTTGATGTGTTTCATCATCACTATCACCATCATCATCATCATTCTCATTGTTGCCGTCGTCGTCGTCGTCATCAACATCATCATCATTACCAATATCATCACAATACCAAGGCCTACCTGTAAAACCCTATGGGACAACTCCAGATGCCTCCTCTTATTCTCTGCTATTCTGGCCTGCAATGTGTTCTGCTGCTCTTGCAATCTTTCCAAGTCTTTGTTCACAAGCTATCAATACAAAATAATTACTATGAAACAAGCACCACAAGATATTTGGTAGTGAGTTTTGATATACTTTGATTTATCATATCCAAAAGTTTGATCTAGTGCAATGATGAAAAATATGGAAAATGCTGCAAATGCAACATTTTCAGATAAAAGAACACAAATAATGGGACATATTTTCTCACAGTTTTCACATATTGAAACGTGATTTCACTACTAGCTGTAATATTTATGAGTTAGAGTAACTCTTATGTTTTGATCATTCATTTAGTAGTTTTCTAGTGCAAGATTTTAGAGATTAGCCGAGACTCTTCTGTAGTGGTTTAGCGTAAACAAGTTGTTTACTTAATGCAAATTAGACTTCAAGGGCGAGAGCTTTCAAGCAGTTGATTGTACCATAGCTCCCTGCCTGCATTGTATATTTTTATCTTATCGTTTTCATGGCCTCGTCTCAAGTCTTCTGAGAATAAAGGGATTGGGTATCTTTGCCTCAGATTCTAAACAAAATCTTGGATTTAGCTCATGCTGCAATCATAATTATAAACCTTCAAGTCAGTCAGGAATCCCATGAATTTTACAAGCTGATCATCTGTCTGATTATCAAGATATTTATGATTGGAATTCTAAATTTCAAAAAAACGTTTTCCAAACTGTTTTTATAACACTACAGTCTATTGGGAAAAATGAGTATGGTAAAACTGGTCACTCAAGATTTTTGATTTTTTAAAGAAACTTCATGATCTTTTTAAATCACAATTTTTTTAGGGCTTCAATATTATTTCATATCATAGACACTGATAACATGTAGGGCCATGTATTTCGGATTTGTAAAACTGTAAACATTGTTAAACAATGCCTTTAAACAGTGTCATAGTGAACTTACATCCAGCCTTGCTTGATGCTGCTGAGTCTCTTGCTGCTGATACTCTAACCTTGTCTTAATGACATCAAATCCAACAAGTGGGACTGGGATGAGTCTATTAGAGGATAAAGCACATACATTTTATGAATATTCCAAACTGAATGATTTCTTTACTTGTGGTAACATTACTATTTCCCATTCTCAGTTGGCATGAAAAAAATATCAATAAATGTAAGAATAAAGTTTTTTCCTTTGAACTGTGACATATACAGGAAGTACAAGTATACTATTTTATGTCCTCCAATAAAAACAATAAAAGAAATTCTTTAAATGTTGAAAAAGGGATATCTTACTTTTGTACTTAAATGAATTAAAATCATCTTACATGGCATTACAGTTACAATAAGACTTTACCAGTTTAAGTTTCCTACAGAACAGCAATCTCAATATCTACAATAATTATTTAAAAACAAAAACTAAATCCCAATCAAATTTTCTTATATTTGTCCCATCATTTTCCAAAGTTTAATGATATGTCTGCCCTCATTTGGATTAAATTGTTATCAAGATGTAATGCACTTTTGCAGCTTTTTATCAGCCTGGCAGAAAGGTGAGCAAGGATGCTTGCTTAGCAGATGTAAATTTGTTGAAAAATTAAAAGTGGTCATTTTAAATGAACTCTCTTATTAGTAACACAATCAACACAAAGTCAGTGTGTGTGACACTGCCAATCCATCAGCCAGGCAGAGAACAGGTTGTATATTTGCATAACATACCTGTCAGGATCTGGATTATCAAGCTGAGCTTGCCTCCATAGTCTTGGGTCATAACCTAGTTCAGACACAGACAGAACATGGATTTAAAGTCAGATTTCAAAGCCAAGAATCATCTTCATGCATATATGCTTTGAATTCTTAGAAATTTGGGCATTTGGTGTTATTATCAATATACAGTCAACCTCGCGGAAGTCGACCTCGACAGGACTGAGTGAAATGTGTCAACTTAGGCAATCTTTAACTTGTATGCAAGTCGTAGAAATATGACTTTATCGTATGTACTAGGGGTAGTGTACATGTTTATGTACATTGTCCCTAGGCCTAGCGTAACTGCCCGGTAGCCCTCCAGCACCTTTCCAAGTCGTAGCACCACAAGGTGGCGCTTGTACAAATGAGCATCTGAGCATTTTTAGTACATGAAATCCCACACTGTGTAAGTAAAATCAGTGTGTGGCACATGCTTTGACAGTTATTGATTATCGGTACTCCTTGCCATGTGAATTCAATGCTTTCCATTTCTTACTATTTTGGGAATTTGAAGGACTTTGAGTAATTTGTAGAATGTAGGCGAGATTAGACTAAAAAATATACATGTAGACTAATACAGATGATTAACATGCGTATGTCTATATAGAAAAATACTATAAATTTTTATCGACTCCGGAGGTTATTCGACCAGGCGATGTCAACTTGTGCAAGGTTGACCGTATTCCGTGTCAGCATATATAGTAATGTGTGGGAAGCCTTTCATGCCGCCATGAAAAAGAAATTTGAGGAGAAAAGAGTTAAAATTGTTTTTAAAAAATGGCATAATAAAATCAGCCAATAAAGAATAAGGAGAGTGAGATTGTGTGTGAAATAATGGTCTGTTCTTGAATGGAGCATATCACATTATATAATGTCCCAATGTGCTTACACAGAGCTTTGGAAATTATTCCCCTAGCTTTAGCTACAGCAGCCATTATCAGCGCACAGTGTATTTCAAGGAATCATCATACCAGGTTCCCATTTACCTCACCTGAGTTGAGTGTGGCAAATGTAAATCTTGCCAAAAGACACTAGTGCCGCCGCGGGACTCGAACCGCGGACCTTGTGATCCACAGTCCGGCGACATATCATCTCGACCACAACACCTCTATCGAAAGAGATATTCTGACTGAGCCTGTGATAATGCTAGCCTATTGACATGTGAACAATCCCAAGGTAACCCATAACCTGACTCTCTTTAACACTCACCTAGTGGAGGATTCTGAAGGTAGTGTTCTAATTGAGCCTGTGACAATGCTTGTCTTGGCTGCATGTGAACTACCCCTAGACTACCCAGCTGCTGCTTGTTGCTAGCTTGGTTAAAAAAGGTAAAGGTTTCTGTGGAGGGGATGCGTTTAGTAGCACCAGTAGGAAGACGTTCCAAGATGTAGACTACTACCTCAGCTCTGAAATGAAACAGAAAAAGCAAGAAAAGATGCAGAACATGAAGGATACAAATAGATTCATGCTTTTTATCTTATTGTATATTTATGTTTTATCATGTTGTATTCAAAGATATAGAACTCTAATAAATAGCTGTGAAGCAAATACAAATGTACAATGAAGATTACTATAATGATCATTCTTATCATGTCATGTTTAACATGCAGGATTTGATGTTAAATCTCTCTCAAGGATGTCTTAACCCTATCTAGCCCGGGGGGGGGGGGGGGG
>BEXV01003195.1:26081-43366 GCA_003118195.1 Hemicentrotus pulcherrimus | reverse complement strand
AACTCATGATCGCTTAGGTGAGCACGTAGTATATAGTTTTATTTACACGATTGCAACTTCTTTCAATAGATCAACTTATAGCCTTTGCAATTAGCCAGTCCATCAAGTTTTGAAATGTGTGTTCATACCTACAGAAAAAAGTGAGAATTAAAAATCGATTTTTGCATCGCGATCCATTTTTTTTCTTCTTTTGCGTGTGTGGACAGAATAATTTCACTAATCTTCGCGATTCGCATCACGATCCAATTCGCAGTAAGTCTTCTGATTTTCAGAGTAATCGCGACAATTTGCCGGGCGCTGTGTATGTGATTGGTATTGTGAATCAAAAATTAATCACAGGATTCCAAGCGCGCGTACATCGTCGAGATTCACGCATGCGCAGCTCGGACGTTCTTACCGTCGAGCGAGAATTCTCCTTTCGTGTGAATGATCAACCTCCCCCCCCCAAAAAAAAAGTCTTTGCATCGCGATCCAAGTCGCACTCAATTGACATGACTGTGTGAACGGTCGCAACAAAAAAAAAAATCTATATTTTTTTCGCGATCCAAATCGCAATAATTGTGATGTGTGAACGGGCCTGATGTATTGCATAACCCGAACATAATTTATATGGGGTATATGCAATAGGGTAGGCCTACATTGAGAAAGCTCATCTTGAGTCGATTATTCGAAAGCAGTTGCGATCGTGTCACTATGATTTGCTTGAGATTAGTGGAAAAGAGAGAGGAGGAGGAAGGGAGAGGATAGGAGGGAGGGAGTATGAGATGGAGAGAGAAAGAGATAGAGAGAGAAAAGAGAAAGAGAGACAGGAAGTGAGAGAGGAAGAGGGGGTGAGATACAGACAGACAGACGGGTGGACAGTGGACATATAGATATGCAAAGGTAAAAATGGGAGAGAATAAGAAAGAAAGTAAATTCGACAAGGAAGAACAGACGGGAAAAGAGTGGAAAGAAAAGACGAAGAAAGACGAAATCAGGAGGAAAAAAAAAGTAGAAATGAAAAAGAGGATGAATAAAGCAAATTCAAAAGAAAGAAAAAGAAAGGGATGGTTAATAAAGAACTAATACATTAGAAAGATAAAGGGTGGAATGATCAGACGTGAATAACACAATTAGAAAAAGGACAATAGTAGATAAAAGATGAGAATTTATAATGTTTAAAATAGTAAAAGGAAGGAAAGTGTAATGATTATTGAAGCTGACTTAAAAGAGTTGCCTAGCATTTGAGATACTTCGTCACAAAACATAATGTTATCCATACCATACTCTGATTCTAAATATACAAATATAAGAAATTGTACAAAGTGTATTTATATGCATGTTAATAGACCGGCTTACTAACATTTTCAATTCTATGCATACTTTTAAAACAAAGGTTTTACTTGACAACGTGAAAGCTTGCCCGACGCTTGCCCGACAAAGCAACAAGTTATGTATGCAGATTGGATTCTAAGTGTGATCATTCATTTATAACATGTTAGTCGAATAACGTAACCGATGAAAATAAGAAGGTTATGTATTTTTTTAAAGTTTTTATCAGTGAAACACAAATTGGTAACACTTTGACGTACCTTGTGTGGTCCTTTCTTTGCTCTGTACAGTAATGTCATGAACTTTCATTTTCTTAGTTAATGATGACGCAATTGATATTAAGATATCATTCCACTTTAAGTGGTTTGGCTCGACAATTTTTTTTTGTGGGTGATGCAAAAAAGACAAGTGCTGGAAAACTCCTCATAACATAACAACATATAATTTAGTCTCCTAGCCTTAGATCACGGCACAATACTCTATTGCAAAACGATCTCCACATTTGCCTTGGATTTGCCTAATTAAAATTAACAAAGTGAAAGACAATTTTGCAATAATGAAGACATTTTGCTACTCGATCATAATTAGGAACAATTCGAATCTTCATCATGTAAAGATTTCATATAACTACTTTCTGTATAGTAATGTAGAAAGTGAAGTACAACATTATCCAAGAATGTGATAAAAACATGAGGTGAACCATGACTATAGAACTACGTCTGCTCTTGCATATATGTTACACGTATTCAGTCTCTTTGACAACGTCTTTTTAAGAGTTCGATTTTTATGGGTGTCTCAAGAAAAAATGCTAATAATGATAGAGTCAATCTGTTTGAATAAAACAACTAAAACATATAAATAAAATAAGTACATTATCATTTCAAAGCTCTTGGATATATACCACTGAGTGACTGCGTTTCGTCATCATGTAAAAATTTCTCATACCTAAGGTATAGTAGTATTGTAAAAAGTGAAGTACAACATTATCCAGTTGTGTCTCTAGAACTACGTCTGCTTTTACATTACAAACATTATGTAACATGCATTCAGTCTTTTTGATAAAAGGTTATAAGAGTTCATTGCATGGGCCTCCCGAGAAAACGATGTTAATATTGAAAGAGTTAACCTGTTTTAATAAAACAAATAGAATACATAAATAAATAAAATAAACAAACATTTCCTAGCTCTTTGATAAATACCACTGAATGTGTGTCTTCTACTATATTTTCATAAATAAAAACGAGGTGTGAAAAATTGCCAATTCAGATATAATAACATTTAAACTTTTGTCTGAACCAAAGGAGATTGGTTGGTGTTTCGCGATCGAGTAAGGGAAAGACAGACGATTTTCTCGACCATAGAGAATCTCTAGGGTTCAGCTATAGGTCCATCCTTTAAACCTTAATAATATTCGTTTTATTTCGCCTTTTCTTCTCCTTATCGCTGTTTGAATATTTCAGTCGTATGAGTGCTTCGAGTAAGGGGAATACAGAAGATGTTCTCAACCATAAAAAATCCCCAGGGTTTAGTGAGGTGCATTCTTTAAACCTTAATAATATTCATTTTGCTTCGCCTTTTCCTTTCTCTTGTCGTTGCCCGAGTTTTTCCGTCCCTTGATCGGTAGGAGTGCTTCGTACGTGTTCTGATCATCGAAGACGCTGAAATTCGCCGGTGGGACTTCGTAGATGTCTCCCACGGTCGTTTCCTTGTTGCTCCCCGCGAGTCCGAAGACATCTGCAATAGAATAACAGGTAATGAGGGCAAATCAGTCTTACTCCTTACTTGGTGGCCATTAGTTAGCGGGTGGTATTGGAGGGGATCATATTTTCACGTTCCCTTGCCCAATCTCCCTTTATATCTCACTTTCGAAAATCTCTCTCTCTCTCTCTTTTTTCTTTCTCTGTCCCTCTCTCTCTCTCTCTCTCTCTCTCTCTATATATCTCTTTCTCTCGTTCTCCCTCTCGATCTCTCTCTTACTACCTCTCTCTTGATTCTAGTTTACCATACACTCACCAGCTGACTTGTTTTTGAACCAGTTCACGATGTCATTCAGTCGACCTTTGGTGGTTTCCCCCGTAGAGGCCACCATCGTTACGTCACCGTCGCTGAACGAGTGTCGGGGATGTCCCCGGTTCGCGGTAGCAGCGCCCCCAACGTTTGTCCTGATCTCGAACTGGCCCCCTTCGAAGAGAAACTTGCTGTAGCGGTCGATCTCTTGGTCGATGCGCGTCAGCTCGCGCCTGACGACGCGGGTCAGGTCATCGCGTTTCATTTCTTGGAAGACGGAGAGGAGGCGGGCGAGAAGTCTTCTGGCTTTCTCCCGAGTCGACGTTGACGGGCAGCACGACGTCGCTGCCGGACAAGTGCCGAAGAAGAGGTGGATGATGGAGAGTGGGGACTGGAAAGTGTAGCGGTCGCACATCCGGTCAACCTTTGAAGAAAAATAAAGTGTATCGGTCAAGCAGGACAATTAATACTCAATTTCTGCTATCCCCTAAAATAACGTTTTACTTTACAAGTTCTGCCGACAAGTTCAATATGACGTAATAGTACTTCGATAATATGTTATAGAACTGACAAAGAGCTTGACTGATACATGAATAAAGAAATCATTAGTGCAACGAATTCAAAGACTAGCTGTAAATTACAGCGACATTTCCAAGCTGTTTAGTAAGCCTCAGGGTCACCCTAGAGCGTATCCATATCTTTACAGACCATACGGTTCGCCGTGGGATTATACAGTTATTATTGTTTGCGTATTATTAGGTTCGCCGTAGCAATGCGACACATCGTAGCCATGCCGTAGAGCGGTTCCACAGCGACAGTACGTCAGGTGTACCATGCCCTTGCGGTTACATTGCGTCCGCCTCGGTATTTGTCAAAAAAAAGCAGGAACGCCCAAAGGAGTCCATGCGTTATCACTTCAAAGGCCGTATGGCAGCCGCGGGTTTTCTGTCTTCCCAATTTCTAAATACGACGTGCGACTACCCTAACATAATTATATGACTGCTACCGTATGTGGTAGTGGGAATATGCTGTGGAAAATGTGACCTGGGCATTAATCACACTATCCTGGCAGCGACGTGCGCAGTCTGTGAAGCGCAACGTGAGAAAGACGCGTTCACGTCTATAATACTGGCCTATGAAAGGAAAATAGTCACAACAAAACATTGCGTTGATTTATCGGCGTCTGAAACACTTTGACAGGCTCTAGCTATCAGCTCAGATAATGACGCAATTGATATAACGCCTCGTGTGCAAGAGGCAAAATACTAACCTGCTCGTTTGAAAGCCCAATCTTATTGGCAAATGTCATCCAGTCTCTCTTGCTTGATTCGGTCTTGGCGGCCTGTAGCAGCAAACAAAGCTCCGCTAAAGTCTGGTAGGAGACGTAGATCTCCTCGAAGCGTCCTTTCGTCGTGTCGAGCTCGTACGAATTTGACAGCAACACGGACATTCGGTCACCCGGAACTGGTGGTGGCGACGCCGAAGGGCAGTCCGAAGGTGTCACGGAGGATCGCGGTGATAAAGGTGGATGACTGGACGCACTGATAGGGTGTGTGCCATGTGGCTCGCCTGTGGAAGGTGGTAGAGCCAACACCGGGAGACGCCTTCCGGAAGCTCGACCAAGCGATTGCTGTGCGAAGCAAGATTAAAAATATGTTTCGATGATAAATGATTGTAACATCGGAACTATCTTTGAGAGAAAAGAAAATGGCTGATTCATCATATAACTATCCGCCAGCATAATGTTCTTCCTTTTCTGCTTCTGCCTTTCCTCTTTCTTCTCATCATTCATCTCCTCCTTGCATTTTATCACTGGTGGTCGTCCAGTGTATTAAAAGGTCGTCACCTTGTTACAATGATAATCTCTAATAAAACCATAAAAGTGTTTTAAAAAACCGAATCTTTTCTGGTCCTACAGTGACCGCGTAAGATAATATCGTTAATATCTGCTAGGTATCAATCCCACTCCTAACACCTTGAAATAGGTAAAGCGAAACATGATTATATAACTCATACCTCGTCTTGCAAATATAGTATATGCAAAGGATACCATAGTGACGTCTTTGATAATACCAGAAGGTAAGTTTTGAAAGCTGTATTGTTTCCCATTGATTCCCCTTAACGCCAAATGTTATACAATTAAGATTCATTCACTCTTCCCGGACGATTGGCAAACAGCAAACCTTGTCACAACAATAACTTCGTATATAATCGGTTATTTTCGGGTTGATGTATATATCCCACTCCTGCCACCGAAAAGCAGTTGACGCAAACCGTGAACGGAAAGGTTGAGAAATAGACCGATTTGCTAACATATTCAAATTATATGCATACTTTTTTTAACTAAGGTTGTTCTTGACTACCTGAGGGCTTGCCCGACATAGCAATAAATGATGTATGCAACTGGATTCCCGTCACTAGGTCCCCAGGAAAAAAGCATCTATAAATTCGAATATGTTAGTAAACTGGTCTTTTGAAAACTTACGCTCTGGAACTGGCCACTCTTTGCCACAGTGACATCACCCACCAGATGAACGAAGCTGCTCACATCTGCATCCTGGTAATTAGCCGTGGCTCCTTCGTGGACGACCACCATGCATTGCACGAACGCTTCCGTTGACATGAGGTCAGAGGTGGGGTTTGAAAGGGCAAAGGTCACCGAGGGTGGGTATTGATCAGCGTAGTTTAATAGATCGTCATGCGTGAATTTCTGCGGAGCGTGATCCAATTAAAAATAAATGGTAAGTCTATGTAATTTCAGGTCTTTGCTTGCGTTGTCCGTGTCAGATTTAGAAATATGATCGATGTTGTCGTTGATTTGGTTGATTCGGTTTTTACGGCGCTTGTCGAATATTTGAATATCGAACTAGCAATTTAGCTTTCCGCAAAGTTCACACTTGGAGTTGGTCAGATTGCCTTCTTGTATATGAGTACATTTCGAAACACAAACCTTATGCTACGGTCACAAAGTTCGAAAAAACGATAATTTCGTACGAATCTCCCATGTTTTTCCATTGTCTTCCCCGAATTTCCATTGTCTGAAAATCTTTCGTATACGGTGCTTGTAGCAGTTCGTAATGGCATTTGTGACCCAGGCCTTAGGCTAAGGCAATTAAAAAGCCTTGTCCATCACCTCAGTGTTAAAGATGTGCGTGAACAGACAATGAGGTATTACGTAATCCGAACATGATTTATATGGAATATACAATAGAGTAATGAAAATATAGTCCTTGAGTTGATATCTCGCAAGTCTTTGCGATGTGTATTTTTTTTTCCTCATTTTTAAGGGGGGGGGGGACGATTTACCCGTATATAAATTTTGTTAAGTCATGAAATCTACTTACCGCGGTTGAGCTGGTCTGTAGAACCCATGAGGTGTTCTTCAGCTGACAGAAGGAGACCCATATCGGCTGCCCCAACGACGTCTGAATGGACAGCGCCCTCACGTGGTCTAACTTACGGAATGCATCTTGCTTCTCGGATTCGATGACTCTCTGTAGTTTGAATTTGGTAGGAGAATACGAAATAAATTGTGATAGGTACAGTCTTTTTTCTTACATGACGCGCAGAAAACCGCCTAAAAGGAAAGTGCTTTTATGGCGCATGCGCAGAAATGATACTTGGGAAGACGACAAGACAAGGTTTATTTCGGCTTTCCTATATAGAGAATGTACTTTCCAGTTCTTGACTCATTGTGTTTGTATGGGAACCGGAAGTGCCTTTGCCAAATACACCTATGGTCGGTGCTGACCTCTGTGGCCAAATACCATAGTTGCGGTAGCGATAATTGAGCGCTCCCCGTAAAGCTTGATCTGAACAACTGGACATTGCAAGATTTCTTCCTGAGATCATGATCCCAGATTGCGTGAGGGTGCAAACTAAAACCCACTGCAAAGGTAAATCTCCTGCATAAGTTAAAGATGACTTCCCCAGGTACTGCCCTTGACTGTCCCCAAGGAACACTAGCCCGTAATCCCTTAAGCCACAGAGTCGGTCCCAAATGCCATTACGAACTGCTACGAACGCCGTAAGAACGATTTTCAGACAATGGAAATTCGGAAAGACAATGGAAAAACAGGTAGATTCGTACGAACGCATCATTCGAACGAACCTTTGTGACCGTAAAGCATCAAAGACAACTTGCTCCATAACTACCCCTCATAGAATAACATCTGCGAACGGAAGTCCCCCCCCTTAATTCTTATAAAATAATTACTTAATCGCCCCTTCACGGAAAATTTTCTTTAAGGTTAATGAATGTAGGAAATCTTAACCTCCAAAAGTTCATTTGAATTCAAGGTTCATATCTTATAGTCCATTAGTAAGTGCAAAATGGATGTGTCCTAACTAACGTTCTTTAGAGTGTTACATATACCTTTCATTATTGAGTTATGAAGCAAAAAACATCAAATTTACAAGGGGTATGAATGATTAAGTTGTTAACTGTATTTAAAGCCCGACTGCAATTACATCTACTTGTGCCCTATATAGCAAACAATGCTTAAATCAGTGCCTGTTGGTCCCCCATGGTCCCCTTTTTCTTGTTTTAATTGAGAGCTGATTTGATGATATAACCACCTGTCGATGACCTTGCCGGGAGGTCTAATCCCCCTGGCCAAACTAGTGCAGACGGGCTTTAATAATACAAACATATTTTTCCCATCGATATGAAATACAATTTAAACATTGCCATACACATGTATGTTGAGAGGCAGAAGGTGTAGAGGTGTCGTGGACGAGTGGATATGTCACCGGACTGTGGATCACAAGGTTCGCGGTTCAAGTCCCACCGCGGCACTAATGTCCTTTGGCAAGACATTGATCTACATTTGCCACTCTTCACCCAGGTGTTAAGTGGGTACCCGGTAGGATGCGAAAGCTAACGTGGTTAGATTAGCAAGTGTGCGCTCGTAAAAAAAGACGCCTGGCTGGAATGCTCCCCAGGGAGTGGAGAATGTGCATACATTGTGTGGCGGTAAGCCTGAATCCTATGACCGGGGTAATAATATCTGTAAAGCGCTTTGGGAGGGCCTTCGGTCTTGAAAAGCGCTATATGAGAACTAGCTATTATTATTATTATTATTATTAACACGGACTCAACGCCTTTCTAGATGTCAACAATTAACTCGTTATCCTCGGATTCTTAAATTTACACGAATAAACAGAAGAAACCGTCGAGAAATTTTCTACCAACTAATGTTGTGTAACCAAGTGAGTCTAATATAGGCAACTCTATGATTGTTTCTGGGTTATCTCGACTGTATCCGATAACGATTTTAGCATGTGGAGGGCTAAATATTAGTATTGTAAAAATAACCTGATCTAGTGCCACGGTCCACGAACAACGTTTCCTGAACACATCCTGCCTATTGATGTTCTACAACATTATTAGCTGGATTACAGGCGCACGCCACAACACCCTGTGTAATCGTGACTGTACAATATAAATGATATCAATTTACATTACTTTCACTTTCGAAAAAGCTAAGGGTCGATTCTTAACTACTTTCTCTTGTTGTCATTGTCTTCAATTTGATAAGTGATTATTGCGGCTGTTTGCTATCAGCAAGACAACAATAGGAAAGCAACACTTAAAGTCCTTCAAAACATATCTATAATTTGATTCCATTTGACACTGTTGTCCTGAGGACTGTTGTGCTTCATATCGCTATTCCCTATTGATAATGATAATGATAATGATAATGATCATTATGATTATAGCCTAATAGTCCACTCCAAATTTTATTAAACCGAAACGGAAATTCTTTTTGCCCAATTGATCGTGAGCCCGGCAGCCACTGTGCAGCGCCAGATCGACGTTGCTCTATCCCTTATTGTTGAACGCCAAACAAGGTAGCAACAACTCCCATCTTTTAACGTCTTTTGGTATGACGCGGCCGGGGTTCGAACCCACGACCTCCCGGTTGTGAGGCGGACGCTCTACTGACTGAGCCAACACTCCGGTAGTATTCTTTAGAAATCTAGCCATCTGATTGGTCGAAATTGCAGTCGTGATTTTGGATATTGCCTTTAACATTAAAGAGACGAACAAATGGTCAATAGTTCATGAGTGATGATCCCGAAAGATTATGGGTACCAAAAAAATAGTTCAATTCCCATTGGTTTACGTGTTAAACTTCGTGTTAATCCAAGTTTGCCACTCTCCACCCAGGTGCACTAGGATAACCGATACGTTAGAGCGCCACAAATGTTGGCCGCTCGGCTATGGCCATAGACCTACTACGTATACATTAGAGCGGCAGCTAGAAGAGTCACACGTGACGGACATAAGCGTTATAAAAGAAAACATCATTGTTATAAGTCCTATCAATTGGTCCAAAACCTAATGTTGGGTTTTTAAGGACTTAGAATTTATTTAGAAATCTAGGATGTAATTTCAATGTTAAAGAAACTGTCTCTAAGCGATTAGATACAGGTTGATTATGTAGTATATATAGAATTCGCGTGCCAAACTTAGAAATTGGCCAAGGTTCATTGACAACAGTCACATGGGACTGCACAAACATGCGACATGATATTTTGGTCGTAACAAGGTAGCTTTTTCTTGTATTTTTTTTTCTCGAAATGGGGGCATTTGAAGAGCCATCTGTTTCTGGGTAAATTCTTCCAAACTAACATGATAAAGAATGAAAAATTATTTTTCATCTTTCAAGGAAACCTCACCTTCGGGAAATAACTTGAGTTATTCTTAGAGATTTCTTGTATTATTGACCATTAATCTACAAGTTTTCCAATTTGAGTGAGGTATAATATTAAGCAAGATATTCTTAATGCATAATGTTCAGTTTCTCAGCTCGACATACTGGGCATTGCCATTTTCTTGATAACGCGACGGTGTGTGTGTATTGGGTTTTTATAGACGTGTATCAAACAGATATGAATATTTACGTCTGGGGACCGACCTTTAAACGTCACCATACGAAAGACGTGACTCAGTTTCGAACCTGCGTCCTCTGCTGAATCAGTTTGTAACTTCCTTTGTTAATTGGATTACAGGCGTACGCCACAATGCGAAGTCGTTTATCAAGTAAACGTGATAAGACTAGTATAACCAGGGTTATAAACTAACATACCCTGGTATAACAATGGGAAACGAATTTGTACATTACATTATCTTTAAGTTTTAATAAATAAGAAAATGTCAACACACTTGACTTGTCTTCATGATATGACTATACTGAAACCAAAAATGAGCAAGTCTGTTTCGAAAGTTCTTTTGCCCATTTTAATCTCGACACTACACAATTTTATACTTTTAGATGCATCCAGGAATGACTAAGTATATAGTTTTAAAGATCATTGTATCGTTTTGGTTAACCTGAGAAAAGCTTTAATCAGACTTTTATATAAAGTTCGGTTATACATATTTTTTTAAAGGTTATGAGCACTTCTATGAATTTTGTTTGTTTGAAAGTGAAAATTCAAAAAAGTTTAAAAACTAAAACGCGTAATATCCCTCGAACGGATGTGTGCTCACGTTTCGTACGAAACGCTGTAAGGCTACATGTAAATAAAATAAAAAATAACGCGTTTCTCGCCCGGACTTAAAAAAAAAAGGATGGGGCAGGGCATTACTATTTACTATATTTTGCAATATTTAGCTATTTTTTTCAAGATGGCTGCCATGCTAATTATAGCTGGCCGATCCTATTTATTTACAGACATTGTGCTATGTGGGTATACTGATGCAACGTATGACAAAACAAATGATTTGTATCATTTTAGAAGCTTATTTACAAAATGTATATCACAGCCTTTTTATGTTGTTGCTTTTTTCTTAGTCTGATAAGTAAATAGTTTTTAAAAAACTAAACAAAAAACAGGAAGGCGGCGGCCAANGGGGGGGGGGGGGGGGGGGACGAGAAACACTCCATTTTTGTTATTTGGCCAACCATAAATATGACAGTGTCGTGAGCCCCGGCGAGGACAGAGTTTGAAGGTAGCGTCGATTTGGGGTTCTTTCGGATACTTCCCCCAAAACGAAATCATTGAAAATCACTGGCGGAATATTAAAATATCTGGGACATGTTTCTTTTTTATTTAGTCGCACACTACTATGGGACTATATGGTCAACACGTTCCTAATTTACTCTATCCTATCTTGAAATAAATGTGAATATTGTCATGCAATGTCATATGGTGGAAAGCGAAAATTAAGCTCAGGAAACGGAATGTTTAGGTAAGTATAGCTTATAGTTAACACAGTTCATGTGATTGATTTCGATAGAAATTGATTACATTTCAAGTCAAATTAAAAGATATTTCTGCTTTCACACTACACCACCTGTTACAAAAGTCATATGTTGACACCTGAAGTGGCTCTTATTGTTTTCCTCTGCTTCTTTCTCTGCTTCTTTTTCTTCTCCTCGTTCTTCTTTCCCCCAAATTCTACTTCTTCTTCCTTCAAGTTGTAGTCTACTTCCTTCAATCTTGGCTTGCAGAACTTTCCCTTCTCCCCTCGATCCTTCTAATCTCTTTCTTCTTCGTCTTTTCCCTCTTCTTTATGTTTATCTCATTCTTTTCTTCTTCTTATATCTTTATATCTTTAAGTTGCAGTCTGCTACCTTAAACCTTGAAGATCCTTGCAGAACTTCTTAGGTTAGGGCGCGTACATGCTGATTTACAAGGTTACAAGTATTAGATCTAGTTAGCTGCATAGCCTCTCGTCAGCAATGCAGCTGCATGGTTACGAACGATTTCGAAAGACTATCGACTGGGATACAAGTCCTTGTCTTCATATTCTTAAAACAAACTTTGTAAATTTAACTGATCTTTGTTTAAATCTATGGTGCGCCAGTCAATGTGATTGAATTAGAATGTGCACTTATATATTGTTGTTTTAATAGTTAAACGGTACCTTGGTAGAATGCTTCCCAGAGGGTTGACGAGTGTGTATTTTGTAAAGTTGGTCATACATTTTTAGACGTTATAAGATTTGTATATTTCTCTTTGTTGATTCCTTTTATTTCTCGCCATTCATGCTTGTACAGCGCATTGAGAAACTTTCGTTTATTATGCGCTTTATAAATATTATATTATTATTATTATTATAAAGTGTAGAATCGTAATTGAATCCATTTGGGTAGTGACCATATTGTAAGGGATTTAAAACAGTAATTGTTATTGTCTATTTTTTACATCTTGGTGTTATTCGATTCTATGATTGTTTTGATATCTTTGTTTTCAAGAAAAATGAAAAAGTTGGCTGGTCCTTTTAACAATCTTACCTCGACTTCTTTGTCACAGTCTTTGCAGAACACAACATGAAGTTTCGCTCGATTGGATTCCGGTAAAGATCGACCAAAAAGAGCCACTCGAATCTAATAAAATGGAGAAAAAGGAGACAAGCATACACAGCAATTACAATTATGATACTTAATAGATGAAGATCATGTTTTGGTCATGCGATTGCATTGTGAAAGCGACCACCTGGAAGCACTTGGAAAAGATAGATTATGTGACACATATAGGAATCGGTCTATACTGGGAGGTTTAGGAATCACCAACAATATGATAAAAAACAGACACAGTCTTACTGAACGTCACATGAACCGTACACGGAAAGGTGTACATGGTACTAAACAAACATGTGGCAAGAAATTTGGTCCAAACACTTCTGCTGATTTTCGTCATATTTCGAATATGATGGCATTTGAAGACTCTTTAAGGGTATTCTTAACATGCACACATTATATAAAATATTATAGCCTATACCTCTCTTCAGTATGTTGAATAAGTCTAGTCATCCGATTGGTCGAAATTTGAGTCGTAATTTTAACCATGCCCGCCTAACGGTCAATAGTTCATGAGAAAGATGCCCGTTGCCCCGGGTAACGGGTCGCATTGTTTAATTTGGCTGAAATACCTATTGGTATACGTGTAAAAAGTTTCTTTGTGCGAGCGCGGACACCACACAGTGCAGTGTGTGTGCGATTCCCGAATGATCGTCACATTCAGGCAACTTTCCAGCGAAGATTAACAGACAGTATCTCGGATTTTCTGTGATGTTTTAACCAATCTTTACTCAAGAAAATGATAAGGTAAAAATTCTTTGTAGATTTTGTTGTTAATTCGGTATATAAAAGATGTATGGATTGCTTTAATATTTGAAGCATAACTGTTTCTATACTGGCTCTCGGGGACGTTACATCCCCTTTAGCCTATATAAACAGCGATGTCTCTCACAGCAGTCAATATATATCTATGATAAAACAGCTCATAGATAAATTTTCACCTTTCCCCCAAGTACTCAAAACCTTTTCTATAAATAATCACTGAAAGTGAATCATAAACATATAAAATGAGATCCGAAACTGTAATAGGGGGAAAGTCATTTCATTGTCAGGTTTGGGCTATGATTTATCATTTCACTAGCATGATTATCAAGTGCATTTCCTATTTAGGTTTATTTTTAAACATCAATTAAAGAATATAAATGATTCATGTTATTTCAGGCCTAATTAAGCGACCTTTCAAACACTTTGTTTTGGTGCTCTAAAACAAAAGAGTTTATTTTGTAAGAAGAAAAAGGACAGGGTTTACCAAACATATGACATGCGCAGGAAAATGTATGTGGTGCCCTGTCAAATATTTTATTTAATTCTATTTGATGTTATTCCGTAATTATACATTCACTCAGAGAGAGAGAGAGAGAGAGACATAGAGAGAAAAACAGAGAGAGAGTACGAGAGAGAGAAAGAGTAAGAGAGAGACACAGAGATACAGAGAGAGACAGAAAAAAAACAGAGAGAGAGCAAGAGAGAGAGTGAGAAAGAGAGATATATAGTAAGAGAGAGTAAGAGATAGAAAGAGAGAGGAAAAAAAAAGCGAGAGAGGGAGAGAGAGAGAGAGGTGGGATGACAGGGCAGCACCTGAAAGCTTATATTTAGATGATTCTCAATAGGGCCCTTATTTGTCTTTTGAATGAATTAAAACAGCAAATGAATACATAAGTAATAAATAAACATGTGAACAAATACAAATAATTAAATGATTCTCAATAGGGCCCTTATTTGTTTTTTAAAATGAATTAAAACAGCAAATGAATACATAAGTAATAAATAAACTTGTGAACAAATACAAAAAATGATTAAACTAATGAACAAACACAAGAAATTAAATGACTGAATGAGTGAACGTTCACAAACATGAATGAATATATAAGTGCATGTTTTAATGAATGAATAAATCAATAAGGAGAAGAAAGAAAGAAAAAAAAAACCACTAAAATTATCAAGTCTACTTTCTTCGTTGAGGTATCAATAGGTATAGACAAACTCCGATACTCTGGAGCCGTCTTCAATACTTTGATGACGAAGAAAGTGGACTAGTCCCAAACTCCAAGCCTTGTAATAACCAAATCCTCACCCCAATATTTGGCTATCCGAATAAATAAGCCTTAAGAAATAAATAAATCATAACAATCAAGCATAAGTTAATGAAATAAGTAAGTGCATACATTATTAAATGAATAAATGAAAGCGTAAATGACTACAAAAAATGAAATGAAGAAATGAATGAATTAGTGTATCACAAACATTAAGGGATAAATAACTATATAATTATTTGGATGAACAACAAAACAGAAAGGTAAATAAAATGTATAAATAAGGAAATAGATAAATAAATGAATGAGTTGTGTGGTTGAGGAGTCCACAATTGTACAAGAATTGTTTTTAAATGGACCCCCTATTTCCAATATGTATTCCTGCATTGTTGTAAATGTTAATAATTGATATGTAATGTTTTGTTGGAAACATAAATAGATTGAAATTGAATTGAATTGAATTAAAAATGCAATTAGATTACTATTTAAATAAATGAATGAATTATTATACAAAAAAATATACCTTTCTCTTGGAGGTATCCCTCGGTATTGCCATATTCTGATATTCCGGCGCCGCCTTTGTGGCTCGGATGACGTAGAAGGCGGACTGGGATACCATGAGGATGCCACGCCCACCGCAGACCGAAAAGAAGTAGTCGTGACCCGGAGCCAATATCCGCCATTTGGCGCTCTCTGGTGATCCGTCAAAAAGAGAGACAAAATAAGATAAGTAAAACAGTTTTGTGGAGAACGCAGTCATCAATTAAAGTTTTTTTTGTATTGATATGTTGTCGGTTTGCGTCCCAGTCCGGGACTTACATTAATTGGTAAGGCATTGTCTCACATTAACCACTCCCCACCCAGGTGTAGCGAATTGAGCCAAATTCGCCAATGTACAGTTTCAGATAGCACGACATACAGAAAGAAAACATTGATAACGTCAGCAACATAACACTTAATATGATTATGTTTATATTGTAGAGTAATGGACGTAGTCGTATATTATAGTAGTGGTAGTGTAGTAAGTATGATTATAAAAACAACAACAAGAATAAACATCTCTTGATCTTTTCCGCTTTATACGTGTATTTAAATCTTTCTCCAATTACGTTTACATTTTCTTTCTTCAGCTTTATGCAGCGTTACTTCTCCCTTTCTCTATATCTTTTTGTCTTTTTCTTCTCTTCTCTTTTAGATTACCTTTTTTTCTTGTACCATCTTATATTTTTGTTATGTTTATATTTATGTTATTCTCTGACATGTTCTGTTCTAAAAACTTTTGAATCATACTTTATTGGCAGTTGTCCAAGTCTCTGTACTTACCGGGACAGAAAGCAGCATCAAATGTTTTGACGGTAAGAACGCTGAAGAAACTAGCGGTATTGTGTGACTCATCAATAGGAAACGATAAGACAACATCGACCGTACTGTACTTGAAACCCGGTTTGCCGATGTATATGATCGGACTCACGAGAAACTGATCCGGCTGTAAGCAGCTGACAAGCGGCGAGTACCCGACCTGATTCGTCTTGGACATGAAGTAGAGCACAACCGGTTCCGGATCTCCGAGTATGGCATGAGGCGGAATGAAGAGCGTCGCTTGAGAGCGCATCAGCTTCAAGTAGCCACCAAGATGGTTGACATAGGCACACGCGAAATTTTCTTCACCCGTAATCAGGGTCTGCTTTCCTATGTTCTCCCTTGCAAGTTCATTGCATCGGTAGATCCGAGCGTCGAAATCAATTGAACCAGTTTTCTTAAAACCGGGAAAGACCGGATCAAAGGAGGCGAATTGCTGAACCGGCTGAGGCGTAATATGCTTTGGACTCGGCGGACTCTGGGAAACCGGATCTCTTCGCCGCAACACGGCCTTTTCGAGCTGCTGCTGGATATCCGGATTTATATTTCTGGAGAATCGTTTGTCAGTCGATGGCGGCGGTGTATGTGACTCGCTGACTTTAGATCGAAGCGGTAACGCCGGTTGTGGATTAACATGTAGCGTGAGCACCGCATGGCTTGATCGCGGTTGTACCCTCGGTGATTTCCGCTGCGGTCTCATGACTACATTTTCATATTGGCTTTCCACGTCCCGCCGAGGTTCCGGGAGCTTCAGACGTGGTGTTTCATATTGCGGTTGCGGCGCTATATCTAGGTTGTCGTACGTTGAATCTACCTGAATCGTCACTGGTTTGAACGTCGGCGAGAGGACGCGCGATCGACGGTCGGACAGACGTCGGTTTTGATGACTGATGCGTTGGCGACGTGCAGGGATTGGTCGGGCTGTTCGCTCTTCTGCGCTCTTTGTCGGAGTATGGTCGTCAGCCGACTCGGAAGTGCCACAGATAGGGGCCATTGTGACGTAACAATCAGTTGGGGTTAAACAAGCGGAAAAGAAGACCTCCTCGTCGTGACCAGATCGCGCCATTTTATCCTGGGATTATACGACCTTAGTAAATAGTCACGAACAAATCCCTAGAACGGGAAATATACAAATGAAAAGATTTGATAAGACAATATCAAATTATAAGGATATGATTGAACTTATCAATGAAATACATGAAAGGATCGAGAGGGTCATCACATTCAGGGGCGTACGCAGGGGGGGGGGGGGGGGGGGGGG